>KL254666.1:19826-44397 GCA_000699545.1 Podiceps cristatus | reverse complement strand
CTTCTTGTTGTTTTGTTTTGTTTTTTTTTTTTTTTTTTTTTTTTTTTTTTTTTTTTTTGTGGGGGGGGTGGGGGGGTTTTGGTAAAACATGGGTTTTTTTAATAAGACAACAATCTGTCTGCTGACAACTAATTACTCTTTCAAACCAAGGTAACTGGGCGAGACCTCTACAGTTACCGTAAAAAACAGTGAAATATAATTTAGCTCACAATTTGCAAATCTTTATATCTTCAGCTGACAGCAATACATATACATGTGTATGCACACCGTAGCAAATGTTAATTTTTTTATTCTTTGTCATTGAGTTAAATATTAAAACAATCTTAAAACTTCTTTTGAGATGTATGTGTTTGGGAATTAGAGTAATCTCAGCGTGAAAAAAAACAAGTATAAGAATTACATGTATATTTTCTAATAAAAAGCTGCATCCTGGATTTGGGAGGATCTTTTATTTGCTTGCTTTTCTAAAAGCATGTAGTGCTTCCTTTATATCCATTTAATACATAAAAGCCAAAATCTAGCCTTATATTGGCATAACTAGGAGCAGAAATTCAACCCAACATTTTTAAGACTTTTTAAAACATTCTGCAAAATGTCTTTATCTGATACTAAACTTAGGGGTTTTTGCATATAAGTGGACCAGGAAGAAACTGAATAATGATGCACATTTAAAAAGAATAGCTCTGTTACTGGTCTGGGATTGTAACTTGCTTTTTTCTGATGCTTTCTCTACTGCAGAAATGGTGATGGCGTTATTTACGTTAATTCATTTGGCTTGTTGAAAAAAATATGCCCACACTCCTCTACTTAATGGGATTCTTTCCTCGTTGCAGTGCAAACGGCTAGAGCAGGAGCTTCATCATCTGAAAGAGCAGAACCAGACTTCAGCAAACAACACGAGACATCTGACTGCTGAAAACAATCAAGAACGTGCTCTGAAGGTAAATCTCCATTTCTTCTTGCAGGCAAATTAAGGTTGTAAGCCCCTGGTGCCAGCTTTCTGGGCTGCATATATCAGTTGTGTACATTTCGGCAGAAGTGAGCTATGGTGTTTGCCAACAACCCCTTCTTTAAACACAGATACAGCACCCTTCTGTTATGGTTTTATTTTATTTTGTGTATGAAAACAAGAAGAGAAAAAAAAAAAACAAAAAAAAACCAAAACATATCCTCCAAGTTACTGGGCTGGTAATTAACGCTAAATTCTTGGGGTCTATCCTTGCGATATTACATTTTATATGGTGAAGAAAACTGCAACTATTTGCCTCATGGTACCTTTGCAAAACTAATATTTTAAAGCATAGCTGTTTGATCTGCTCCCAGCAGTGTGTGCTATATTAATAACATTGTTGACCTATACTACTAGTGACCACATAGTTGATACTACTATTTGCAAAAGGGTAGCTAGTTGGAATTGGGAGGAGGAATAATAAGTCTTGTCAATAAGAATGAAAATGAGCAGAGAGGCGGGAGAGGGTCAGAGAAAGGACAGTGTAAAGTGACAGGTTATTGCTGCTTTCAGAAAGGGAAATTGTAACGTCAGTGGAATTGATAGCTACATAACCAGCAATCTCACCGCTAGCCAGAATAAGAGACTATGCCAGGTAAGACGTGCAAGCATCGTGCGCACCTATTCAACCAGTATATTCTTAAAAATCTCTTTTATGGGTAGTGAAGAGACAATATAAATACAGAAGTTACTCTGTTGATACTGTGTTGTTGTTTTAAAACTGTGATTTAGGAAGTAAGATCCAAACGTATCTCATGTATAGGCAGATTTTCCTCTGCCTCCTTTTTCATTGTTTTTTTATATTCAGGAAACATCATTATTCATGCAACATCTTGACAGATGCAAAGTATAGGAATTAAGGTAAATCCTTGTGTAGTTTGACATTTCTCAGTTAAAAAAAAAAAAAAAGTGTAATGAATAAATGGAGAGAGGCTGCATGCCACACAAATGCAGTATGTTCCATGGGTTTATAATTGCCATGAGAATCTGTGGTGAATATTACAAAATCAGGTGTGCAATACTGAACACAATCCATCCTCAGATGACTAGAAATAGAGATCATAAACATTCAGGGCTGTTTCTGACCACAGTAATAGTATTGTTTTGGGTCTGATATCACTAAAAGTTAGTGCTTACCGAGCATGCTACTTAACTGAACGTAGTATTGTTTTTCATTAATTGCATGCTGGCTTTTTTTTTCTGTGTCATTGAAAACATTATGCACAGTCTTTCTGTTAGAAAACAGCAATGTTTTCTAGAAACTACACTTTTTACATTTATTATTGCCTGACATAATGCTTACAGAATAATTATATTTTCGGAGCAAGAAGTGACTTAATAGTTCAGAGTGTTACTAGGATTTCATTCTAAGCCTGATATTGCTCTCCCAGCACCTAATCTTTAAAGAATTTAATTTCTGTCTGTCACAGGCCTTTTTTGATTCTTCAAAGTTAGAAGTTAATTGGTCGTAGTCTTTCAGAGATGCGAGCCTGGGGAGGAAAAAAGGAATGTTTTTTCAATTTTTGGAAAGTTTAATTTTTTTAGTATTATACCTCTGTAGAGTTTGTCTCAATTCATATTACCATTGCCTACGGTGAGGACAGGTCTATCGGAGTACTTTTGAAAAGGCTGATGGGTTAAGTTGAATTCTTAACCTTAAAAACTTTAAAATACTCATATGAAATATTGGCAATAGTAGTTAGCTTTGATATACAGCATATGAACACTCATCCTGACCTAGGCACCTGTGTAAATTAAAAGTTTATCACTCCTTTTTAGTGTAGCTACAGCCTAGAAAATATGGACCGGCTGATAGGGATGAAAGTCTTGTCAGCGACTCCTTTATAAATGTGTTTTACTGGTGCTCTGGGCCTGGCTGCGGCTGGCTGAGGAGCTCCTGGTGCCGTCAGCAGCAGAGCTCCGTGCCAAGAAATATCCAGCCGGAGCCTCCTGACAGGTAACGCGCACTGTGGGGTCTTGGCACACACCACCCCTGTGAAACCCTCTGGTTCTTAGCTGCCGCCTCCTCTTGTATGCACTCAGTAGCTATCGGAAGTGCTACGCACAGAGTGCATGCACAGACCCAAGAATCCCCTCCTGCCTCCTCTCCGCTGCAGATCACCCTCTGGTCATCTCACTGTTTTCATAGAAATATGGCTGGTCATTTGTCTCTGTTGTACAGAGTTAAAAATCAGCACAACTGTTTTTGTTTTCACCATGATCCAGGGAACTACATTTACTTTAACCACTTCCACGTGCAAACTGGGAGCTGCACCTTGTGCTAGTAGTTCAGGTGTAGGCACCTGTCTTGCAGAAGGAATCCAGGTACTCATTCTGTGTCTGTCTAGGACAGTTTCTGTTAAGAAAGCTTTTCTTAAAAAATCTTTAATTTTCCCTACTCTCTTAACCTTAATTAATATTATTTTATTTCATTTGCCCAAAGAGCTATATTGGTGATAGGTGGCAGATGAGGGATTTGATCTGCTTTAGATTTGTAATGGAAGTGTAAGCATCCGATGTGGTGGATAGTTGCAATCTTATCTGGATAAAAATGTAGTAATCAGGATTAACGAGATTAAGGATGGCGTAAAAGTTGGTGATAAAAGATGATGTCGTAGGCCTTATGGGGTCCTGAAACACACTTAACAATAAAACCCAATGGGTTATTTTTATTTTCTTACATTTTAAAATCATCTCACAATAGTGAGTTGCTCAGAAGGAAAAAAGTGTAAGACTGATCCACAAGAAACCTGTTTCGTTCCACTGACAATATGGTCTAATAGGTAAAATAAGCTGCAAGCTTTCAGCTTTGCTTTGGTTATATTAGCTCACAGGGCTGCTGCCACCCTTCTTTGAGGCAGTAGCAGCCTGTAGACTCCTGAGTGAGGCAAAGCAGCAGAGAGGCAGATTGTAACTGTGGGAGAGGTGGGGTGGCAGTAAATTAGCCAGATCCCAGATCTTAGAATCACGAAGATGATGTAAGCACTCTTGCATACTCTTGTTGTTACACACTTTTAGATCCCATGTCACACCTGAGGATCACGTGACAAATAAAACATATGACACGTAAGGCATGCTGTCTAGACCTATACTGTGCCATTTCATCTTGTTGTGCAATATAACATCTGTACGTCTTTGGTAAAATAGCTTTTCTTAACTAATCTCTGTCATATATATGAGTAGTACGTGATTTAAAATCTCCACATTTAATGTATTTATTGCATACAAAATTCTTTATAGTGCTGTGGGCCATTCAGTCCCACAATGCCAAACTGGTACTCCTAATTTTTATAACATTATTTTTGATCATAAGAGATTGTATTAGTTGAATGAAAAGGACAATTTCAAATCTTCCATCCAGGCAATACCCACAACTGCACAGAGGTCATTCAGAAAAGCATGTAGGCCCCTATTTCCATAGTTAAAGTAAAATAATCCTCCTCTTTTGAAACCATTTTTTAAAAATCTCTTATAATATTTCAGATTGAATTATAGCTAAATCTTTTAGGGATAATTTCTTCCTAAGGGCCTATACATTTGCGCTCTTAGTAGATTTTCATAAAATAAGATCTGCAGAGTGCTTTGCAGTTCTAATGTGACAGAGTCTATACATAAGATTATTCATTTTTGCTTGGCCTTCATAATTAACATTTGGTCTCTACTGATTCTGATAAAGGTATTCCCACAATACACTGAAATAGCTGATTCAATTAAACATAGAAAAGTTAAAGAATTGTTATTTTTTTCTTTAGTATTCAAATATTGTTGTGGATCATTTTATTATTGTTGGCTTTGTAGTGTGTGGTTTTGAAATGCAGACTTTCAAGTAATACATTTTCCTAAAGAAAAATAAAGATTTTGCCAGTGTGAATGTCCTCTCTACTCAGTTGAAGAAGAATAAGAAATAAATTTTGTGAAACAAATAACTTAATCTGAAAATTCACGGAAAGTGTTTAACGGGATTTGAATGAAACATAGGGAGAAGTGACTTTTTTTCCACAGGTCTGATTTATTTTGTAATTTTTAATTAGGTGGTATATTCTTCTTAAAGCAGCTATTAATCTGCTTTAAAGACCAAAAAGAGAGACTTTTTTAACTTCCAAGCCAAACTATCAAAATGAAGGAGAGGGTGTTTCATGATGATGCACAAATCAGGTGCCCTTTAGTGACTAAATAAGTTTACACCAGCTAAGTATGATGTCATTAGAACTTGTAAAGATAATTAATCTCCTTCAGAGTTGTTAAGATGTTAATCCTAGGTTATTATTGGCTTTTTTTGTAATGGTTTTTTTTTTTTTTTTTTTTTAATGACTAATCAATCTTCTTAGTTGTGATTTTCTGTAGAATTCATCCTATATGCTTCCATGGTTTTATTAAGAATATCATAGAGAATCAGAGAATCAGAGGCAAGGAAGTGACCTGAAGGAGCTGTTAGAAATTCATCTACAGTAGTGTCATAAAGCAATTGCAGCTGATGTCATCTGCTGTCTGCTGACACATATGAATCCATGGGAAATCCATAATGCATAGCAGTTTGGTATTTGTTCCAGTATTGATGCCTGTGAAAAAGCCACTGTAGAAGACTTAATTTAAATATTCCCTGATGCCTGTCATGAATTGTATTAAGCTCCATTTTGATTCCCAGAATTACCCAGATTCTTAGGGTAGAAACTCTTTTTCCATATCTGCTTGACAATGCCAACCACAAAACCAAATGAAGCTGACTAGTCAACATATCATCCATGAAGAGCATGATCCCAGGAGAACCTGATGTCATGAGAGCTTAAAAACAATTAAGAAAAGCTTTAGCTTGAAGTTTAAAATGTTTGCTACTGTTGAAAAGCATGGAGTATACATGCTATTTAGGAATATAACCATGGAACAAACTGCTTCTTTCAGAAGATGGTAATTGTGGCCATTATCTGCAAAAACTAAATAATTCTAACAAGGTTTTTATGTTCAGAGCTTCAAAGCTGAAGTTTTAATGAGTTTAGAGCTGGTTTATGGTTCTGATTTGTTTCTGACAGAGCTGCGTGCATTTGAAATGCTCTATAATCCATGGAAACTTGCCTTAACCAGTGGTGGAAAACTGAGAGATTCCAATCTCATCTCTTCTATTCAAATTCCAGTTCAGCATACAATTTTTGCATTTTACTGTAATTGTTAATTGCATCCTAGAAAACTCTTCGAGAAAAGTCTTTCAATACTTTCGTAATCATTTTACATGAGGCAACAGAGATCAGGTTGATTTATTAGAAACCTAGAACATAAGTTTTGAGAGTGACAAGGCCCAGCCACATCCAGAACATCACTGGTGACTTCAGCCATTTCGACTGTCACACCATTGGTAACTGCAGAGCTGAGTGATAGAAACCAGCTGCTAATTATCAATATTTTATAGCTAACAGATGAAAGTGGATGTTTGCACCTTTCTCAATTTTCTAGTCTACAAAATAACTAGACACTATTCCAGAGAGTTTAAAACTTGCTGTTGATCTACTTCTTGGTACGGTGTTATTGTTGGTGAGTCATGTGATGCTTTAAAATATTGTGCTTACCTCAGAGTGGTTGGGGTTTTGTTTGGTGTTTTTTTTCAATGCAACAACTCACCAATATTTGTATGTTGGACAATTCACCCATTTCTCTCACATTTTGCTGCAAATGCCTCTGGCCAATATGCACCCTTCCCTCTGTATCTGACAGAATATGAACCTGTGGAAGTTCAGTTTGAGAGCTTGCTCTCTGGAGTTAATCCTAAAGCAATCATGCTTTTCATTTTGGATGTCATGTGCTGCTACCCATAAAATGGACTTCTATCGCATTTGCAAATGAATTTATAGGCATGTTTGAAGACTGGGATGCCAGCTTCATATTGGAAGTAGAAGGGGAGGAAAAGTAGATTGCAGATCTACTGAACAGTGTGAGGAGTTACATGCTGCCCTTGCATTTACTTGTGCTCTGTATCTATTTTTCTTGAAACTACAGGAACATTTCAGAAGCAATGGGAATAGTTAACAGGCTTCTTGGAAGTTAGCTCCAGCAAATAATACGTTGTTACAAGTAATCCAGAAAGGTTCTTCCTGCTGTTCTTCCAATAACTTACAGGAGGATAAAATACTAGAGGATTTATCAAAGTAAGCTGCAATCTCTAATTTTGTGCAAGAGGCGTTTCAGTAGTTGAGTTTCCTCTCCTAAGAAAGGCACCATCTCTCTTCTGCTTTCAGGAGAGATGTCCAGTTAAGGTTATAGAAAGCTACAAAGAGCTCATTTCACTCTCCAGTAGCTACCCTAAAGCAGTACGTGCACTCATTTAAATGCCTGGCAAATGTGACAGACAAATTTGCTACCCTGTCAGTAAAACTTGTTATAAAGCACATGAGATCACTGCTAATTTTTAGAGTGGAAGCTTGCTGAAGTTTGCATAGTCATTGCTTTTAAGTAGATAGTGGAGATGGAAATAAAAGACCTAGTAAAACTTGGAACATGTTGCTGTCAATCTGGATATAGATAAGAATTCTACAAACATTTTTCTTCAGTTGTTGCTTCCTAGACACTTTATCAGACAGAGTAGATACAGTTGCAATCTTAATTGCCATTGAACAGAGCCTTTGCTTGTGCTGCACCCAAAAGCACTTAATCACAAGGTCTTAAGGGGTGTCACTAATGTTAGACCCAAGACTGTTAAGCTAGAAACATGATTAGTCACTTTATGGATGGGTTTAATAAATAGCACTGTACAACTCAGAGGATATCGGTGTAAGCTGATGCATCATGCCATAAATGAACAATAAATTGAGGCCATGTATAACTGCAGAAATAATTCTGTGTTCCACTTCAGTATTAATTTTCTGCATTTCTTTCTGCTTAAGTTACAGCGTCACCAAAAGCTGTTGCTACAGACTTGTGACAACCCACCTAGTTACCTGTATATATGGATGGGGAGAAAATAACTCGTATAATTCTAAAGTGACTAATGTTCCCCCTCAGTTCTAGTGGAAAAAATGTGAGCACTGGTCAAATGGTCTTTACAGCAGTCACTTGAAATTTCCTTGGACCAAATTGTTCCTTTGAGCCAAATGTCATAACCTGGTCCTCTGGTCAGTTCAGGGCCAGAGATCCACAGCCAGGGATTTCTCCTTCTTCTGCTGTTGTATGTTTAGGAGTGTTAACAATTTATGTGTATTCCTATAGGCAGGAAGTGACTAATCTAGCATGTCTTTGACCTTGAGTCAAAAAGCTAAGTTCCGAAGTCTGATCTACTAGTATCACTTTCAGTGGCCAGTTTTGTTATTTGGTTTTTTTTGTAGCCATCCAGGCTGGTAGGCTTTACTTAGTCATGCAGATCTTGATAGAATAGTTGTTCATGAGGGACAACTCCATACTTAAAGATGGTGTCCTCCCTTCTGATAATTAATGTTTTAAGCACTGATAGACATTTGTATTCATTGACCAAAAATATCTCAATTTGTATAGGGAGTTTAATTGCTTAAATGTGCCATAAGCAAATAACACAATGTTTCCCCCGATGGAAAACATGCAAAATAAATTATGAGATAAGAAACTTGCCGTTCACTGAGACTGAAGTTATCTAGAGTCCCTTTAGAAATACAGGCCTCCAGAGTCTGACAAATCTGATTTATATGAAACATTACTTTAGAAGTGATGTTTGGTAACATTAGTACTTGCATGATTTCCAAGGGTCAGCTGCTGATGTCATTAAGTAGCTGTGTGGATAGGCAGCAGGGCCATTTGTACTGCTCTTGGTTCTAAGACATCACTGCAGGCAGGCCAGAATTTTACAGGCATCTTGGTTCTAAGGCATCACTGCAGGCAGGCCAGAATTTTGAACTCATTCGAGCCTTGGGTTGTTTTTAAATTGAAGGAAACTAAGATGTACCCAAGTTCTCATCTTTGCTTCCTCGGCTGCAGTGACCATGCCACCTTCCTGTATCTGCAGGGCTGTCCTTTCGCTGACAGCACTGTCCAACATGGCAACCCTGTGCGTACAGTGTTCTCTGCACAACAGGTACTCGAGATTTCTTGGACTCTGTTCAATGAGACTAAGCAGTGGTGGTTCATTTTTACTATGACCTCAGGTCTGTCAGAATTGTTTCAAAGCAATGTGATATATGCATGAGTTTGTTGGCAGAACATTTGTCCTGAAAAATTATCCTGACAAGAGTCTCATCTATGTAATCATAGAATAGCTTAAAGGTCGTCTAGTCCACCCCTCTCTACAATGAGCAGGGACATCCTCTACTAGATCAGGTGGCTCAGAGCCCCGTCCAGCCTGACCTTGAATGTTTCCAGGGATGGAAAGATCTCCAGGGGTTGAAAACATCTACCACCTCCCTGGGCAACCTGTGCCAGTGTTTCACCACCTTCATCATAAAAAACTTCTTACATCTAGTCTGAATCTCCCCTCTTTTAGTTTAAAACCATGACCTAAACTCATCCTATCGCAACAGGCCCTACTAAAAGGTCTATCTCCATCTTTCTTATAAGCTCCCATTAAGTATTGACAGGCCACAAGGTCTCCCTGGACCCTTCTTTTCTCCAGGCTGAACAACCACAATTCTCTTAGCCTTTCTTCACAGGACAGGTGTTCCATCCCTCTGATCATTTCTGTGGGTCTACTTCTGGGCCTGCTCTAACAGGTCCATGTCTTTCCTGTACTGAACTCCAGATCTGGACACAGCACTGCAGGTGGGGTCTCACCAGAGTAGAGCAGAGGGGCAGAATCCCCTCCCTCGACCTGCTGGCCACACTGCTTTTGGCGCAGCCCAGGGTATGGTTGGCTTTCTGGGCTGCGAGCGCACATTGCTGGCTCATGTCCAGTTTTTCATCCACCAGTACCCTCGAGTCCTTCTCGGCAGGACTGCTTCCCTTCATCCCCCAGCCTGTATTGATACTGGGGATTGCTCTGACCCAGGTGCAGCACAACTTCTCGAGCTTGCCTAGGTCCCTCTGGATGTCCTCCTGTCCCTCAGGCATGTCAGCTCCACCACTCAGCTTGGTGTTGTCTGCAAACTTGCTGAGGGTGCACTTGATCCCACTGTCTGTGTCATTGATGAAGATGTGAAACATTGCCCACCATTGACCACTACACTCTGGATGTGACCATCCAGCCAATTCCCCATCCATTGAACAGTCCACCCATCTAATCCATGTCTCTGCAATTTAGAGAGAAGGATGTTTGGGAGGACCATGTCAAAGGCCTTAATTATGCTTGTCTAGAGCACTGTATATCTTAAGGAATTTTAGCATGCTTCATATTGCCTGTAAACAGCTGCACAAGAATGGCACTGAATGTGTCTTGATAGACTGAATAAACAGCATCTTGGCTAAAAGAGTTTGTTCACCTTGCCCAAGGAGCAAAAGTCTTCCTTCTCTCCTGTTAACAGATGCTGAACATTTCTAACCGAAGCAGATATATTCATTGAACTTTGATTCAGTTCTAAGATTAAGGAATTCATTACTCATTCACACTTTGTGTTTGATGTCAGTTTTCATCTGTTCCACTAAAAATTTCTTGGTGATCTGTTGCTTTTTATTTAACAGTCTTCAGATCTCGCTTGGCACCTGTTTACTCTTGACAATCTTAAACATCAGCAAACTGTTTGTATTATTATAAACATCCCTTTGTCATTGAGCATGTTGTGGTCATTCAAACCTTTTGGCCGAGTCTTTTATTTCTTGGTTTCCGTTTCATAGGTGGAAATTGTCTTCCCATGAGGTCAGTTGGTGTTACTACTTCCAGTTACAGAAGTATTATTTCTGATGAATGCAGCAGGTTCTTGGAATACAACATTTTAGTTTCAGGTTATTCTAAATCTGGATTATCATTCTCACAGTTATGTAGACTGCTTCCAAGTCCTCACTTTTGGTATGCAAAGAACCATCTCTGTCATGGTAATAGGCTTCTGTGACCATGAACTTCCTGTCGACAAAGGCTTTGCATCCATGTTTTTCGTTTAACAATTCTGTAATTGTGCATCTGTACATATTGTATTAATTTAGCCTTTTTCAAATACTCTGCTCTTTCACACACCTCTTTTTCCCTCTAACAGGATAGATTCCACTTTGTATGGTTGATTCATTTGATAGCTATCTGAGTTTCTTCCTGGAAGTTCCTTCCTTGCTCAGTGACGCTGCCACTTGGCCTTCCAGTTTCCAGGACACTTTGTTTCAGTTGTAAATGCTCTGCAGCATTTTTAGGTTTTTGTCTAAACTCTGTTAAAGGACCTCAAAACTAGAATAGTTTATGGGCCTGGGGCAGATTTCAGATATATATGTGTTCTAGAAATATATATATCCTGAAATGAACAAACATTCTGAAGATATAAAAGATGGAGCAAAGTATGAGACATCCTGTGGCTAGTTAGAAAGCTGTCTGCTACCAGCTCTTTCACTTGTTATCTTCATAGAGGTGACATCCATGTCTTAAATCAATGATAAAAAAAAATGGTGTGTTCTCAAATACACTGAAATTCATCAGTATCTTGTAAAATACAATCACAGAATCTTAAAACATACTGTAGAAACCACAATCATGTTAGAAAAGCTACTTATATGAAAAGGTGAGTTCTTATAAAAAAAAAAAACAAACCAAAAACAACAACTCTATTTAACTGTAATGATAAGCTTCATTGCCATCTCCAATGGTATAGTTTATCACCCCAGTCATGGGTTCATTTTTCCTTCCTTCTGCTCAATAACATATCAGTAGTAGTACTGCTAGGAACCTATGTAACGTCTGAGGAGGTGTCCTATTGCTGCATTTCAAACAGCTATAGAAAAAATTCTTTGGCTTTCTCACTAGTGTGGAGCTTTATTTCAGGATTACATGGATCGGGAAAGAAGGGTATATGTTAATCCAACTGTAAAACAATCATGAAGCCTAATGTATCAGAATTCCTATAAGAAAACTTTCCACTTTCTGATACTATAAAATGTATTTCCAAACTTATTTAAGAGATTCTAAATCAGAAGCCATTATGTACATAAAATGATAACTGTTTTCTGCAATGTTTAAAGAAGCCCTTAGCATGTTTCTATTATATATATCATCCCTAATCTTCACTGACATAGTTTTCAAAGTATCTATCAGCATAGTACCATAATAAAACAAAGGAAGTACCAAAAATATTTAGCTAAGTTAAGTTTTTCCTTTCTCAGAGATACTGAGTATTAAATGATGCTGGTGACAAGAAAACAGATTTAATGAATGAAGAGGAGGGGTGACATTGTTATCTACTATTTTTTATTTCATAAATCTTGTTTCTTTCTCCATATGAAATCTGTTACTGATACATGCAAAAAGAAAGTGTGGTAAATCTTGATTTTCAATCATTTTTTTCAGTGTCTTACTGTACACCATTTTATATGCTGCACAAGAAAATGATCCTCTTTTGTTTGAGCAGCAACTGTAAACAAAATCTTGAGCCTGAGTGCATGATGACAGGTCAGTTATTTGTCCTACAATAAAATGTATAAAAGGTAGTAACCTAAGCTCTTGTGCAAAAAGCAAGCTACAGGGTCATTAAATAGCAAAGGTCTTGCTCTGACCCATCCATGACCTCCTTATCTGAAAAGCCTCTCAGAATTGATAGAATCTACTTTAGATCTTGGGTACAGGAAACCAGCGATAGGATAAAGGATCAATAGAAATATTTCAGAATTTTAGGTATTTATGAAAAATGAATCTTTGGTCTTTGTATCTTTAAGTTTATCCAAATTTCTGTTCAGAATTGGAGAACCCTTTCCTAGCATTTTGCATGCAAGTGATTGTATAAAGTATGGGTCGGAGTAGAAGGGGAACAGATGGTAAAGGAAGACACCAAAACATTAGGTCTTAGTATGGTCGTAAGGCTGCAGACAAGCCTTGATTCAGAAGCCTCAAGATGCTACATGTTTCCTCTTATCTTTCTACTGTCACCTGAAACTCTCCTATTCTGTTCCGTGGTGAGAAGCTTCTTTAGGCTTTAGAATGAGATTGAGTCAAAATAGCCCATGTCCGGAAGATGCAGCTTGGTGTTTAGTCGTCATTTACACAGAGGAGTCAGGACTTGTTTTGCTTGTCCTTTTTAATTCCCATCTATTTATTTGGTCTGGTGCAGAGGTGTATTTTTCATGTTAGGGAACTCGTGCTTCTAGATCACTGAGAGGTGTTTGAGAATATCTTTCTTTTCCCCATAAACAAGAACAAAATCCTGATTTGACTTCCCTGTGTGTGGTCATGCACAGGTGTAAAGGAAAAGTGGTCTCTGCTGTTCACATATTCAGGTTGCTAAAGGCAAGAGACATACTCCTTGTGTGTAGTAGGTGCGCATTTCTACCCTAGCAGTATACAGGTCATTAGAACAATGCTTGAAGAGCAGAAGGAACAAATGGACTTGGATTTATTTTGATTTTCTTCTGTGAAACTGGGCTTTATGAAGTAAAATATTTTACTCACCTTACTCTTCCAGTAGATCTCCATAGCTTTTCTTATGAGATTATGGACTGGCAGCTGGACTTTGGCTTTTCTCTAGGAGTAAGCTTCAGAATACTAAGTTAGACATTAGGGGTCAAGTAGTAAATTTGATAGCACAAATCAGTAATTCTGATTTTCTGTACCTTAACCATAAAAAACCTGTGCAGGCACACTGGTGTACCACCTGTTCAGAAAGTATGTTAGTATTATCTTCACTGATTTACACAGGCACAGATGGAATTTTGGCATATGAAATACTTAGCCTTGTTTATTATTGTTTGAAGACTTGAAAGGTATAAAGTAAGCTTTACATGAACAGAAGTATATCAATGCATTAGGATTTCAACTCAACATATATTAGGTTTATCTTCATATTTAGAAGCACTGCATGCATAGGTCTGTCATGTACCTGAATCAAAATTGCTTATTGCACTTGCACAAAAAATGAATTATTCACTGAAAACACTCAAAGAATGTCTGATTTCTTCTGTAAAATACGCTTGCAATTAAAACTTCAATTCCTTAGGCCTCCAAAATTCAGTCAGCTGTGTTGTTGCTTCCAAAACTCGGCCTTCCTTAGTAGTAAGGGAAATATATCTTACAAAGAAAAAGCAATAAAAAGTTGAAATTAGAAAAGATATGTCTTTAAATTTGGATGGAAAGCTGAAGTAACATATGCTCTTGTGTAATAGTAGATAAGTGTATATCACATTGCCTTAACGTGGTATTAATGTGAATTGGTGATTGTGTTAAACTGCTAAGCAGCAGAATTTGCAATTTAAAATTAAACTCAAAGACCCAAGTGTTATTTTGTAGTTAAATTCAATATATAAAGAAGCCTGCTGGGACTTCATTTTATGAACTGTATTGGTTCATACTGGATTTTCCATCTCCAGAATTAATTCTCCACTCAAGAACAGATGTCATCCTTCACAGTTTTACTAGACATATTCAGATTCCATATAGTTTCGTAAATTTGCCATTTCCTTGTGGTTTGCAGTCAAGATGATTACTTCAATTCTTCTTTGTTTATTAAAGAAATACCTGCTATACTATAGGGGTTATTAAGATGGTGGTGATGTGACTTGTGCAGAGAGTTCCCTCTTTACAAATATCTTGGCCACACATTTTGAAAAATTGAGAGAACTTGTTTTTAAAAAATTAATACCATTTAAAGTATTTTTGCATTAGAAGCATCATTTAGATGAAGCTTTCAAACACTGAAACTAATCCTGTAGACTAGGCCCGATTCTGTGCACATACTGACTGCTGGAGAGCAGTCCTGTTGACATTAATAGTTACTGTTACAGGATCTAAATTTTGAGAAGAAATGAACCCTTTCTTACTTTGATCTAGGAGCTTGTGAGTTCCACATGCACTTAAATTTTAGTGGGACTAAGTCCCAAATCTGTGAAGCCTTGGATTGTATAAACACATTTAGGGTGTTATGACAATATTCAGAGGTCAGAGGAAATTCTGTCCAAATTTGTTTTCATAAACTAGGTATCTTACATGATATAACGAGATCTGGTAAGAATACATTGATGCTTTGTTATTTCTTTCAGAAGAGCTCAGGCCAAAAGGCATTTTAACGGGAAAAAATCTTGAATATCCATGTTAAAAGAATCTGTTATCCTTCCTTAGTGAAAAACATCATATCCCTTCAAAACCTTTCCACCCAAAATCTCATTAAGAGCACCTCAACTTTAACCAGGCTTCTTAATGAGTTCTTTGGAAAAAGAATGAATCATAAAATACGCCATTGTTGGGGTACTTTAATGTTTCATCCCATCTTCTGAAAGGATGAAACTACTTAGTACAGGTTTCTAGTTTAAAAATGGAACTGTGTTTGCCTCCACTGTTAAACAATTGAGTAAATGGTTTTAATACATTGCTTAGTGTCAACTAGCTGCATTTTGAAGAAACATGGATTTCAAACTTTTTCCTTGTGTATAGTCTAGATGAGAGACTTAGTATACCAAACCTTATCATTTTTTTGTAATGTGTTTGACTTCTAAGCGTTTAAGAACATCACATAAAATTAATTGGTTTTAATTGGTTATCTGCTCCTGTTTCTTACAGTTGAGCTGTAATTGTCTTAGATGTTGGAGGAGAGAGTGGCTGAGTGGCTGAGTGACTGGGAGAAGAGGGACTGAAACCTTGGAAATGCTGCTGATAGCTCCTTCCGCTTGGAATTGCTATACAGCAGTAACAACAAAAACATTCATTTTCCAAACTAGATAAAATAAAATCTGTTTATCTAGCCTATTAAATCTGGGTGCCAACTTTCAAGCAGATGCAGTTTTAAGCTCTGTAGATGCTAAATCCTGAAACATTTGGTGTACAAACAAAAAGCTGACATCAAATACAGCATTTCTGCTAGACATAGTAATGGTGTATATGTGCTGCATTCACACAAAATAGGGAGATGATTGCTTTTTTGTATGTTGCTTAGGGTTTTTTTTCTTATGTTAGAGTATTAAAACAGATATTAAATTTTATCATTAATGCGGTGCGTGGTCTCTCTTCAAATCCCCTTAATTACAGATTGACTCCAAGGATTACACAGCATGGATTTTAATTTTAACTGAAACAAAAAGAAAAGCTGCTTAAAAATTATTCTTGCTGAGTGACTTGTTGGACCACAAAACAATTTTTAACATCTTTTGACAAGTGTTGTCAGATTTAAAATGTTAGAACAGAGCTAAATGCACCTTCAAACTCCAGTTGTATCGTGTCTACTTCCCAAATAAAATGTTTTATTAACTTTGTCCTCACAAAGGAATGTCTGCTTCTCATATTTTTGTTTTTTTAGTTATTCCTTAGGAGAAAAAGACTCGCAGTCTTGCTGAGATGTGTTTATGTTTGAAGAAAGTGACATCAGACTTCATATTTCCTTTCTTTGGTAATTTGAGAAAAATTACCAGAGTTGACGTTGTAGGAGCAACAGCGTATTTCACACCCTTGCGTTGTTTCCATTCTGACTCCTATCTTCAGGACTTAAGAGCTCCACTCTGAAAACTTCATTCCAGCCTGAAACTTAGAATAGCAGGTCTCAGGCCAGAAACAACATTTTCACAAATTGGGGCCTAATCCAGTAAGCCTCACACAGGAAGCTACTTCTGTGAGTACCTATTATTCATCTGAGTAAAACTTTAGGGATCAGGTTTTAGTGTTTCTTAGGTTGTTTTTCCCCTTTTCTTAAAAGATAAAATCAGCTTCATGATTTAGTTCATTAAGTAAAGCTCATTTTTTTGCAGTTGAAGCTTATTAGTATTTTTTACAGTTTTACTGTATGTCTCCTGCCAGTTCTTTAAGGCACATAGAAAAAAAAAAGAAGTTGCTCTCCAGAGCTGCATCAAATAATAAATGCACAAAGCTGAGTGTCCACACCTTCTCTTGAAATTATGCACAACTGAAAGCACTCCTTATGTCTCAAAATGTGAATGGAAGTTTCTTGCTTCAAAAATCGGCTCCTTTTGTGACTGTGTAATAACTTTGAATACAAAAGGCTGGAAGAATGAGAAATTAGCTTTTGGCCAGGAGGTCACTGTAGCGCTGAGGGATAAATCTATCATTGCTGTTTAATGGTAGTTAGTGGTTTGATACGTTCCCCTCACTCAGTTTGTTAGCTTAAAACATGCTTTCTGAGACTTCACAGATCTGCAGGTAAATAACACCACTGTAGCTGCGTCTTTGTATGGGGTGAAATTTTTGCACTTAAAAAGAGTTATTTCAACAAGCTTTTCTCTCCCCTTTTTTTTAGCAGTCTCTGAATTGCTGCCAGCAGAATGTTTAATGGTTTTCTCCATTAGTGTACTAGTGCACTTTTTTTTAACGGATCAGATTAAACTCTATTGCTTTGTATTATAGCCAAGCATAAATCCTTCCTATTTTAACAGAAAAGTATTTCTAATGCAAACCAATGAACAGGCTAATTTATACACAATATTGTTCAGTCTAATTTGTCCATTATGTGTAATGGTCTCAACGGTATATGATTTTCAGGTCATGTGTGCTTAATGCAGAGGCCAGAAATAGCAACAAATGAGGTGAAATTGTGAATACGCTTGCTCTTTATGGCTTGTGTTGCAGTCTTAACATATGCAGGTTAATAAATGTGCTTGTGTGTGTGATTTCTTTGAAGTGTTCATTAGGTAATGCACAGCACCGTGAGCGATGCTGTCTGATGGCAGAAATTTGTTACAGTTGTCTTCTCTTGGCTACATTCAGTAAAGCTTTAAATATAAATTGGATTAGACTTTCAATATAAAAGTATACAAAATAGTTCATAATTTTTTGTCAAAAACAAGATAAAATGGCCTAAAAGAAACAACAGTGACTGATTTTTACTGTAAAGTCCAGTTTTTCAAATCGGCTTTTGAGGCCTGTTTTGTGAGACTGTGAATGCCCAGGGAAGTTAATAGGGGATGAGGCGGCTCAGGGCTGTTCAGACAGATCCTTTGATAAATAATACTGTCTCTTTACCACACCGAACAAAATATGGAAAAAAAGAAAAATCCTACTTGTGTCCTAACATAAATAAATGTATGCATGAGCTCTGTCTATCTTACGAAGTCGTTCATGTTTGTTTAAGTTGGAGCACAGGACACGCACTAAGTCTGGTGTCTGGTTTTTGAAACCAGGATGTGTACGCATCTACGTCAAAAAAAAAAAAAATCTTCTGGAATCTGAAGGCTGAGAGTGACAGGAAAAAATCATCCTTTATGATAACACCTCATTTTTGACGTCTTTTCAGCAATGTTGTATGTTTGCAATATGTTTGCTGTTGGTATAGATGTGAGAGGTACACTGCTTTGAATATAAAATTTCAGGATTTTTTTTATGGATCTAGATTTTGATATTTAGATTATTAACTAGTTCTGCCTTTTGGGGCGAGGAGCATTGCTGAGGCTGTTAGTTTCAGTCCAAGCGTAACCATCTCTGTTTAGTTTACCAGTTTTTTAGAACTAAATTGTAACTGTTAGTCATTCTTTCATTTTTCTTACAATACTATTATTTTTTTTCCCCCCCTACCACACATCAGTTGCATAAGTGAAGACTAACAGCAGAATTTCTGGGGATTTGTTTTTACTTCCCATGCTTTTTCTCTTGCTAGTCAGTACTTCATGGCTGTTAAACAGGATGTGCCGTTTCCCAGAACAGCTAATTTACAAGCGATTACTTTTTCAGTTTTCTATGTATTCTTGCACAATAATCAAAAAACCAAGGTTTACTCCTTTGGTTTGGTGAATTTATGGTGCTTTTTTTGTTGTTACACTTTTTTGTTTATCCTCTTATCCACTGGATTAAATCTCGTGTAGTTATTGCAAAATCCCCTCACTGTCTTTTTAGTTGAACCCGAATCATGAAAACAAGGAGTCTGAATTACATTTGAGGAAGCATGTGTTCAACTTGAAACATGGTGATTGCAGGTAAATCAGTGGACACTGAAAATAAAATAATTAGAAATAAAATGGCTCTTTGTGGCTGATTTGGAGTTGGCTACATCTGAAAAGGAATGAAAAAATGATCTCTTTGCTTGGGATTTGCCAAACAATGCTATAAGCTCTGAGTTATTTTGAGGTGGTGAAAGGTGAAACATTTGACATGTTCTTTTTGGGCAATGCTTTAAAAAAAGAGAGGGCGGGAAAGAGGCGTTGCCACATCAGAGTTAAGGGTGTTTGTAGTTGTCCATGACAGCGGCTCCAGTTTTAAAACACCTGTGTTTACTTTCCAGCTTTTCTCAATCGGCCTGAAAGTGGCCCAAGAATGGCACAGACCGACCTGCAGTATGGCTGTGTTGCCTTTGCAACACACACACGCACGCGTGCGCACACACACACACACAAAAAGAAAGGAAAAAAAGACAGAGATAAATCCCTTGTTATGCAGTTAATCATTAACAGCATTTTTGTGCCTGGCTGAAAACATTTGGAAAACGTTTCTAAACTTTTATGGTCTATCAGGTAGTGCCTGTATTATTTTTTCCCTAATCTGTTAAGCTGAATTTTTATCTTTGCTATTTTAGGTTCTAGCAGAAATAAAATCAACTTAGTGTTGGTTTGTGGGTTTTTAGTGGTAAATTATAATAACAAAAATTGGGTTTTTTGTTGTTTTTTTTTTCTTGCAAAGTGATATTTCATTCCAGTATTTGAAAATACATGTACCAATATGCCAATTAAGCAAAAAACAAACAAAAAAACCCAACAGAAGAACAGCAAAAACCAAAACAGACACAGCCCTCCCTGTGCCACCCTCACTCATCTTACAACTCTTAGTTCTGAGTAGAGTTTTGCTTCATAAAATACTAGTATTTGATGTGTATTAACTTTCTGTAATGTGTTAGCTTGCATTTTATCACAAAACTACCTTGTCCTGCAATGGCTTATTAGAGTTAAGTTAGGTGTAAAATAGACATCTCTTGAAAACTGGGTAATGGAGATTGAATGCTTAAAAAAAAGAGATGAGCCAAGTTATCACGTTTTCAGTGCTTGTTTAAATATTTAAAAATCATTAGTGGGTCAGTATTCAAGATATTCATCTGATCAGAGGCATATTTCTTACTACTGCTCCAAATTTATTTTACCTTTAAAATTTGTTCATGTCACAAACTTTTTCGGCTTTTTAAGAAAACTGCAGCTGCATTCTCTAGTATTTTTAAATTGATGTAACATTTCTTCCACATTCAACTCCAGATGACATGCCTGACATTCCTGTTTATAAAAATATCTCTGCTTCGTAATTGTTTGTTTTTCTTTATGGATCACCCAGGGTAGGTCAGGTTTTGTTCTCTGGAAGTAGGAAGAAAAAGCAAAAGAAAATATAGCGCTGATACAGGAGCACAGGTGATTTCTCTCTTAGACGGATTTCTTTTCAGAATTGTGAGCTTAACAGAAAGATTCAAGGTCAGTGTATGGGGCTGAACAACATGAAACCCCTTAAGGAAGATACCTCGCCTAACTGGAGCACAATTACTTTAATACTGTTGGTCTAACATGATGACTCGACAGAGCAAAGTGGGAATGTCTCTCCAGACCAGGCACCTCTGATAAACGGAGACGTTGTACCTCCTTTCTGGTCTTCCTTTGTGATGCACAGCAGAGCGGCCACCTTTCCACAGCTCTCCCAAGGGGCAGGAAAAGCATGCTCTAATGAAACTGCCTTCTGCAGAGCACACAGCGTGCTCTGCAAGGAACGTGCTCATAAAATAGGGGATTTATAACATCCCCCATTTTGAGCGATTCAAGTAGAAAATCTGGAGCATATTCATCTGAATAGAGAGCTTGTGAGCTAGATCCTCACCCGAGTATCTGCACAGTAGTATCACTGAAATCCACATAGTAGTGCTGTTTCATATCAGTAAATGATGTAAGCCAATACCTTGGCTAAGAAATGGGGGGCACAAGAGATCTAAAGAGTTCACAGAATTTATTCTAGGGGCCTGTAAAGATAATTAAATTATATGTCTAAAAGATAGGGAAGTTATCACATTTATAAAACTACCAGGGGTAGGTATGTTTTAAAAGCAAGTTGGATAACATCAATATATGAAAAGGGAAGAAAAAGCTTTGTGAATGTAACTGTTTTTCTGAAGGCAACACTGAGGCCTTGATAAGAAAGAGGTAAATAGGGAGCTAATATTCGAAATATGTCTAAGTGGTTTGGATGCCTACCTCTCAAGACTTTTCATGATTGTTAGGTATCTAGCCCACTTACAGTTTTTTGAATCCCACTAAGTACCTGTCTTGAGCTGCTTTAGCACCTCTCAAAATCTGATTGTCTGTTTGCTTTTTGACCTCTGTTAAAATTACTCCCTGCTCCCTGTAAAACCTGATGGTTAAATAAGAGCAAAATTAAAGATGGCAGTTTCCTAGTAGTAAAAACTTGAGTGACCTTAAAAACAGAATTGGCTCTATGAAATATATTTATTCAGTTTGTGCCTGTGACCATCTAGTGAGTCACTCTAGCCATTCACTTGGGGATTTTTAGCATTAAAACATCTGTGAAATACCACTGAGTCTTTACGCATTCATTACAGATGTAAGACAAAGTTGTAGTGACTCTGCAAGGCAGTGGTTTGGGATCCCTCCTCAATTTACTGGACCAAAGTCCACTTTTCCTGTTCCTGTACTGGAATCACGTCAATATTGAAGGAACTCTTCTGTCTTAAAAAAACACAACCAAAAAGGGACAAATACAGAAATTACAGTCTCTGCAGCTTTTTTGGGGTTTTTTTTTGGTTTTTTTAGATCCCACTCAACAGTGCACTTGATACCACAGATCGCGTATCTTGCTACAACCGAAATATCGCAGATTCCCCCCTTCAGTTTAGCCAAGGCCTGTGTGCTGGCAAGATTGCTGTACTATCTTGCTTTTAGTCACTTTACACCTTTCTGATCCAGGGGTAAGGAATTTTCATCAGCCTCAGCACCACCTCTTACTATGTTTTCAGGGGATATCACCTCCTCAGAAGAGTGTACAAGTGTCAGGCAGTATTGCTTCTGGTTCTGCATCAACCAGATGGTGTTGTCTCCCTTGGTCTTATTCAAAGTGCAGTCGGAGGGAAGCCAAACAAGTTTTTTTGCTTATTTCTAAAAAATACAATATCTGAGGTTTGCAAAATAATTGTTATTTGTAAACATCATGCAGTAGATTTTATTTCTCCATTCAATACTTGATTTGGAGAAGTTTCATTCTTAACCACCTGATACATCAGCTACTACCTCTGATCCTCTCAGAGAGGTTGCCACCTGCAAAGTTGTTTCTGGTATATATACTTAATTTAATAGAAGCTATGGGTCATCCACTCACTGTAAAAACTCAAAAATCCATCTGCCTTTTTCAGTTTTCAGTCAGAGACGCTCAACAAGAAAGAAAAGAGGTGGAGAGGTTCACATATACTCCACATTTATGCCTGTGTTTGCAGCAATTGTACATACAGTCCATGGGAAACGATTGTTTAAAAAATGTCCTAGTTTGCAAATATGAGGCTCATCTTCATCGTCTTGATGACCTTTCATTGTTCTGTTCTTTTCCTGTGTACCACTGTGACTGGAAGGCCTCTGTCGTCTTTGGATCACAGTCTCTTCCGGATAGAAACGATTTCTCAAGAGAACACTGTGTGAGAATGTATTTTAATTTTAATATGGAGAAAAAAGAAAAAGAGAAAGGATTTTGTATGAAGTATCTAGCAAGCAGGTTTTTTAGCCTCGTTTCCCTAAGACAAGAAGGGATATATGATTACACAGTCTTTGTTTTCACTTTCTGATTTTTAGCTGCTTTCAACCAAATCTGTCAGAAAAATACTGGTTGGATTCCCAACAGGTTTTCTCTCTTCTACTCAGTTGCCAATTTTCATGAAACTCTGAATGTCCCACTCAAGGAGAAGTTGAGAACTGTATCAGTAGCCATTACTGTTTAGCAAGAGGCAGCTGAGCAATCTGGCATCATTACTGTCCAAATGATGGACCAAAAAAGGTAAGTAGAGTGAGCTGGGGGGATTGTAGTAGAAGACTATAAAGGCTATAGGTAGAACCCATTCATTTTATGAGGACATTGGAAGGAATACGAAGTTGTTATTACGAGGAAAGGTGGAGTAGCAAAATGTAAGAGAGAGGGTGATCAGTATGAGACAAAGCTTCATGAGTATTGCTGGTACAGAAGAACTTACTTGATTTTTATACTGTTGTGTAAAGAGATCCTTTTGCACAAGGGATTACAAAAATTTTAATGTCAATATGAACTTTTTTTTTCCTTTTAAATATCAAAATCCTCTGTTTAGTAGTAGAACTGCAAATTTTACATCTATCAAGAGCGGTACAGCCATGGTGAAGAGCTTCAATCATTTCTCTATGTTGCTCTTTTTATGCTACATTTAAAGTGATGACATTAAGCCTTGAAGGGGTTTTAACTTATCAAATTAAAGTCCATGCCTTTCATTAGTTTTTAATAGCATGAACACCAGCTGATCTCTGGCAGTTTTGGGGGGAGTAGTGAAGATTAAGAGAGATGGTACTTGAGTTAAGTTGATGTTGAAAAGATACTGGCACCAAAAACTCATTTTAAACTCATTCACTTTTGTGGTCAAAGATTCATTCAGTGACATTTCTGACTTGGAAAAAAATATTTAAAAAAATATTTTTTGTGTTTTAACAAAGTCAAAGAGAAGTGAGTCTTATTTTCAGATACTCAGAATAATTTAGCTTATTTCTCTTTAGAAGAATATTTTGTTTAATATTTCACCTGTTTAGATACATGTTGTTTGCGCAAATACTTAAAAGCAGAAAGGTTAAAAAACCCTAAATATAATAAAAATCACAGAAATCTTGTCACATAAAAGAAAATAGGATGTGAAAAAAAAATTTATTTTTATTCTTATATTATGTTCTGCTCCTTCCATGTATACAAGTTATTACATCTCTCATCTCACGTCTTACACCATACCTTCAACATCATGCAGCTTTCTTCTATTCCCCATTCTCAAAAATATTTTCTTTTGTCCTCCCTCATTGTTTTCCTAACTTATCCTTCCTTTTTTCAGCCTGGATGTTTGTTTCTTCCGCATCTGTCTCAGCCACTTCATTGGGCCAACAAGAGCCTGAACATCCCCAAAGACCTTTGTCCCATGCTAAGAGCTGTACCTAAGATACTGGTATTTTCGTGTATGTTGGCTTTAGTTGTTCTGTGAAGCAGAAAGATTAGTTCAGGTCCCCACTAATCAAGCGGAAAATGGATGACATGAGCAAGATGTGAAAAGCTCATTGGTAGCCCCTGGAGAAGTATTGCATTCAAAGTTGACAAATTGCAGGGGATTTAAGGAGTGCATGATAGGGCAAGCAAATGGTCTTGCTTTCAGCAAAGTTATTCATCAGAACATTTGTCCTTTCAGGAAGGCAGGTTATTTAGACAATAATTACAAGCATTGTGTATGTGCACAATAGTACAGTGTTATTTACTATACATGCAAAAAGCTACACTGAAATAGCCAGTTAGTCAAGAGTTAACTTCGGTTCTGGCATTTCTGAAGCGAGCATCTTCATTTACTCCCCTCTCCCCTGAAACAGTATGTTAACATTTTTCATTAC
>KL254666.1:0-19813 GCA_000699545.1 Podiceps cristatus | reverse complement strand
TTCCTGCTCCACACAGTATCCAGAGAACAGCCAATCAATATATTTTTTTATCTTCTTTGTTCATTATGTGTGCCAATCCCTTGTTTACTGGATACTGTTCAAACCTTTCCCTGAAAACAGAATTTTGAGTAACCATCATGGGGATTTTCTGTAGTTTTCAATGATATAAGAACCAAAGGTTTAATAAACAATGATTTAATGTATTCCTGCAGGAGTGTTTTCTTCATGCTTCATGGGGAAACCAAGGCATGAAGAAATTAAGGTCAAAAGTACCCACAGATTTTGCATACCTATTTGAGATGTACAAGACCACCTATTAGAGTATTTATCATTCATAAATTCCTAGCATTTAATGCCAAGCCTAGGTGATATTTTTATGTGATTTAATTGGTGTTCTGAATGTCACATATCATGGATTTCACCAGTTGTCCCTGTACTGAGCCCAGAAATTTGTTTGTTTAAACCTGCTTTCCAGAAAGGTATCTAGGTCTGATGTAAAAATTCCAAGAGGTGGAGAGACCACCATTTCCATTTGATAGTTTGTTCCAGTGATTCGAGTTACTCTTACTCAACTAGATTAAAAATTCTTTCATATCCTGTATTTTCTGTCCATTTATCGAGGGACGATGAGAATCAGTAGCAACAAAAAACTATTCCATTCCTGGTACTTGATTTACCTTGTTCAGAATTAGCACATGTATCTCTGTAGATCTTTACTGAGTAAGCATATCCTCAGGGGGTTTTATAATCTGAACAGAATAAGCTCTTTCACTATATGGCTTTTTCTCTAGTGCTTGCATTACCAGTACGGTTCTTTTCCACATCTTCTCTGGGGTTTTAACATCCTTTTGTTTTAGAATTTGGACACAGATGCGTATTCTACCATTGTTTCTCAGTGTCATATGTAAAGTAAAATCATCTTAATTACTTTGTGGAGATACTTACTATTTTACTATGTATACACCAAAGATTGCATTTTCCCAGTTTTTCCACAGCATTATACTGTCACCTTGTATTGCAGTCCCAAATCTTTTTCAGAGACACTGCTTTTCAGAATGTGGTTACTCTTTCTGTAAGTGTAGCTAGCCTGTCTTTGCTGGTCTTAGGCTAAGAGTTTTGCATTTGGTTTTATTAAAATACACTTGATTTGAATATGGCCCAGAACACTGTTTTGCCATCATTATTTACTTACTTTGTATGTTGTTCATGAACATTGCTAGCCATGTCTACCTGGTTACAAGTGGTTGAAGGATTTGTTAAGAGTATGCCTACCACTGATACCTGTGCAACCTTACTAGTATTCTAGTATTATTCAGTGACAATTGCCTCTTGGAACATGGAATTTTGGTGGTTTTTTAATTTTTAGCCTGTTCTGAACCCGCTTAAGAATTTTTTTCTTGATGGTGCGTAGTGATTTTTTTTCAGTCTGTTATGTCTGACAAGTCAAAGCCTAACAAATCTTTGTACAACATCCGCTTCTAATCTCATCAAAGAAGGAAATCAGATTTGTTTGGCAAGACCTATTTTACACACAAACATGTTGACTGGGAGTAATTATATTCTTTCATTGAAATCTGTACTAATTGAATCCAGTGTTTTCACTTATTTGGCCCAGTTTTAATCCCACTAGTCTTTTTTTGTAATATTCACTCATTATTAGTGTCTTTCCCAGTCTTTGAGAATGTTCTAGTATTTTAAGATTGATTAACAGGGATCTTGTCTAACAACCCTGCAACACCTAAAGTGAAAATTGTCTGAATCTGTAAATGTAAAACTTCTCCCTCCTTTATTTCTAATAAACTGAAAAGTGCTTATTCATTATACATAAACTGTAACTATACCATCCTGTTTTTTCCAAAGATAGACCAATTTTTATGCTGAACACTCCTGGTTGTTTTGTTTTGTTTTGGGTTTTTTTGCGTTACAATTTATAAGTATTCCAAACTTGGAATGGGCTTATACATTGACTGTTCCTCTCATAATAAGAAATCCTTATTATCTGCAGTCCTGCCAATGATGTGGTTTTTTTCTTGATGCCTTTAGGTACTCTTATCAATTGGCACCACTTCAGAACTTCTGCCTTTTAGGATGTATTTGTACTTTTTTCCTCTGTAGTTTTGTGACTTTTTATCATACCTGTGCTTTATTTACTTTCTACATGAAAAAGGACTTCTACTTTCACTTGGTTGTGAGGTCAGGTTTTTTTCTTTTATAGCCACCCTTAAAGGACTCCCCAGTTTTCTATCATACTCTTCTGTCTTTTTTTCTCCCAGTTTTGAAGTACTTTTTATACTTGTTTGAGTGTTTCTGTGCGTATAAAGATTCTTGTTGTTTTTTCCCATGTGGAATTCAATCAGTTTATTATCACTTATCTCTAAGTATTTATCAATCTCCAGCACAAGCGATTAACATCGCTTGTGTTATAATGAGATAGTTTATCTCATGATTATAAATGATTTATGGGTTTTGAAAGTGTATAATACTAGTTTATAATTGTCCACACAAGATTTCCAGAATATGTCCCCTAAACTGAAGTCCCCTATAGCATCATTATTTTTCTTTCCAAAGGCATATGTGCTGAAGAAAAAATTGTCCTGTGCCTTAGCTAATTTGCTGACCAGCAAGTCTTTCTTAAGTTATGTTAGTTAGCATATTGACCTCTACATATTCAAGAGTTGTGGCCCAGTGTTACTGATCACTCTAAAACGAATAATGGAAAGGGGAGGGGGGGGGCTAAGGTATCCTTTCCCCTTACTGCTTCTCTTATCCTTCCTGTTAATCAGAGATTTTAACATTGCAGTTGTCCACCAGATTTTAGTAATGCTGGTTATATAAAATTCATTCCCCTCAATGAGGGTTTCCTCTTGCTGCTTCCCCAGATTCCTAGGATCAATACATAAACAATTGAAGAGATTCTTTTCATTATATTCTTTGCCACATTGGTTCAACTTGCTCGTTAGGTGCTGAATTTGAGCATGTACCTCATTTGCCTTCCAAATAACCTCCCCTTGTGTTGCTGATTTAATATCCTGGCTGCTCCAGCTAGCTTCCAACTGAGAAGATTAGCCTCCTACTTGTGTGGTGTAGGCTGTCCTGTTCATACAGTCCCTTCTTTCACTGATGTGCTGTTTCACAGATCGAAATCTGCTTCTTTCAGTCATGGATGACAGGCAGAAAATGCTGGAAATAAACTTTCTCAACTTGTGATAACTGTGGATAGCCACTTACATATTCATTTTCCTCTTAATTGTTTTCAGTGCAGTTGAAGCCTTCAGTAATTTCCTCGGAGGTCTGATGTGGAGACATTATATAACATTTATGTTATGTGTCCCATTGACTTCAGTTGCAGCTGTGAGTGCACGGTACTTCTGCAGATTAGGGATTTATCTTGCACAGTCAGAAAATGAGTAACATACTATAAATCCCTCTGAAAACTTTCAGATAATTCATGCTAAGTTGCCTTGACCAAAGGATGGATAGATTCCTCGACTGCTGAGGAGCATTCAGCCCCATTAAATATGAAACATATTTGGTCTTTTACTGTGCTCCCATTCCAATAGCTGCAACAAAAGAAACAGGAATAAACAGGTAACAGGCTCTTTCACTGGAGAGGGATAATTCATGCCCAGGTATAGGTCCACCCCATGCAACAATGAGAAGTCTGAAAAAAAATCATCATGCGGTTAAAAGTAGAATCACAATGCCTGTGTACCAGTAACCTTACCTCTGCCATTTCCTGATAT
Source organism: Podiceps cristatus (assembly GCA_000699545.1). Classification (NCBI taxonomy): domain Eukaryota; kingdom Metazoa; phylum Chordata; class Aves; order Podicipediformes; family Podicipedidae; genus Podiceps; species Podiceps cristatus. Next base: position 16,070 of record KL254666.1, on the reverse strand, counting down.
CTCTGTTGACTTCGTGACCTTTATCTATGTCCTGCCAAGGAAGGGGTTCACTCACCCAGCTTTAGCTGCCACTGGTCAGGGCTCCATTTGTAGTCAATACAAAGAGGGGCACGTACCACCACACGGCAATGCTTCTTTCCTAAAGATAAATGCAGGCAATAGGTGAAATGTTCGTTGGAAGTGCCTGGTTCACTTAAACTTTAGGTGGCAGAAGGTAGGGGATAGGTCTGTGTGGAAAGTTACACTCACAGATGGGTTTAGGTGTGTGTGACCCTCTACACCCGCATATATACAGTGTTAAGATGTAGCTGTACATAATACTGTGTTTCTCCTCTACTTATAGTACTTCAAAATAAATCTTAAATCAAGCCTCAGGTGTGTTAAAGTTGCATTTCAGAATCAAGATAATTGCTTTGTTGCTCTCTGATGAATAGTAGTCCTGTCCCCCAGATCATCTCGGTAAAAATGTATTATACATATAGCAATGATACGGAGGTGACTCTGGTTGGTAAAGAGCAGCTCCTTCCACTTCGAACGAGCCGAGAACTTCTCAAGACGTGGTATGTTTAATGGGCTTCTGTCAAAAGCTTGATGACGCTTTGAACAGTGAGAGGTTGTCTGACTTTTGTCCTTCATTGTTTATAATGAAACAGGGTAAAGATGTGTTCCCTGGAAATCCAGGGGTATGTTTATTTTTTTCCTTAATCAGTTGCTAAAGATATCTACTTTTTTTTAGATATGTGTTTAGGAGATTAGGCTAACCTTGAGACAGGTTCCCTAGCATTGTTCTTCCCTTTCTTGTATATAAAAATACTAACTGTAAGGCCATTGCTTACCTTTTTAACAAAATGTTCTTCAAAAAATTAAATTCCTAAAATGAGTGTTGGCATAGGATATTTTTCTAGACAATATTTTTTATTTAATCTTTGTTCTTTAGTAGCGTTACTTATTTTCCTCCTGTGGAATAATAACTGCAAAATGCATCTGTTACAATTATGTTGTAGGAAAGATTATGAATGGTTAGTTTAAATTATTGTATTTTTTACAAACTTTTGGAAAATTACATTTTTTTTTTTAAATAATAGTTTGGTTCAGTGTGGAAATAATGAAATAGCAAGATAGTTTTATTATCAAATATACTTTGAATTTGTCAATCAATATTTACTTACTGTGGGTTTTTTACTGAGCTGTGAAGCTTATTGTAGATACCAGCAGTTAGTTTCAGTGCTTGTAGCAACAAATGTTTCAGCCTAAATACTAAATCACAATAATGATATTTGCAGCTGCTAGGAAGCAATTATTCCTGACCATAGTTCTGCAAAATATAAGGAGGGTTACAAAAAAATCCTTAAGAATAATATATCTGTAAAATAAAGATTTTTGAAGAGAATAGGACAAGCAAAGGGGTTTGCTAGTAACTCAGTCAGAAGAGTGGTTACCTAGAGTTGAAAAACTGTTGCTGATTATGGGCTCTGAGCTAGCAGTTTGTCTAGGAGGGAGAGAAATTTTATTTTATATAAAAGGACTTATTTTCAGAGAAACTGGCAATTCAACTGCAGTCTGGTTGATGTAAAAAGTAAGACTTTTTTTGGCAGGTTATATATCACCTAGATGCTGGATAAAGTTCTCAGAATTTTTCAGAATACCACAGTGCAGTAAATTAAAAAGAAATCTAAGTTTTATATTATGTTGTATTTTAAATTTGTGTCATGCTGTGAAGCCTCAGCAGACAGTCTGAGTATTAAATAATGCTTCTTTGACTGTAGAAGTATCATTTTCTTGAAGCCTGAAAAATTAATTAATCTTTGTAGGAAATAAGAAGTTCATTAATTCTTGCCAACAGTGACAACTTGTTAGTGACTAGACCAGAAAGAAACCCCTTGCCCCTACTGAACTTGCTGTGACAACTTTTATTGACTTCGGTGGGAGCAGCGTTGGGCCCTGTGTAATTAAGTCCAGTGAAATGTAAATATTCCTATGACATCATTTTGACAGTTACAGTTCATCTTTAATTATTTACATTTCATAAGTTATCATTAACTCATTGCCAGAAGATTTTATTTGATATTTTGAAAAACCGTGGCCTATTGATGGCATCTCCATTCAGCTGCTGTTAATATATCCCTAAAAGCTGGTATGAATTAGTACTTTCTTTCCCCTCAAGAGGTGCAGCGTAGCTGGATTTCCATCTTTGAGAAATGATGGGACTTCAGTGTATCTTCACAAATCATGAACCCAGACTGGCTACCAACTTCACTGAAAAACAGTATCTTTTGGGGCTTGCAAATTCCTTAATTTTGTGAGTATACTCTTTTGGAGTATTTAATTTTCATGTATAAGTTATTTGTTTTATTAACTCTGATACTTGAATTAAATTTAGGGAATATCTGTGTAGAAAACAGTTAACTTTTACCAGCTGCCAGGATTCTGGGCAAAGGGCAAAGCAATATTGGTAAAAATGAGACAGCGATAATTTATAGTTTTTAATATTAAAATCAAAAGTCGGTCATATTATGGAATACAGAAAAAACATGATTTGAGGAAACAAATCTCGATTTCTTAATATTTAACTTTAACTTGTATTCTCAAAAGTTGTTCCTGCTGCTTTGACCTCTAGCAGTAGTAGTGTGGATGTTAAGATAGCAGGATTTCACCCGAGGCTGTTGATAATTTAGTCATCTGAAACAGCTTCTTCTAAACTGTGTCTCGAGGATGTAGTTCCTCCCTCCAAGGGGAGTGGTCTTTTGTTAGATTATGTAAATCGAGAAACTCATTCATTACCACTGCATTGCTAATTCCTGCCTTAACCTGCAGAACCCGGAATCACACGGCGCTTTTCCTGCATACAGCAAACATGAGAAGCCACTGTTCCTGCATTTGCTTTAGTTTCTTGGGGGAATTGAATGAAAGTAGATTCAAATCAGCGGGGGATTTGTTTATCAAATTTTGCAAATCAAGCTGCAGAAAAAGGAGTTTTACAAGCCCCATTCAGCAGTTCAAGATATCAAACTCGCTTCAGCTTTCAATACAGCGTTCATACCGACTCTTTCAATCTTAATTTTGATTGATTACTTACCAGCAGAAGTTTATACTGAAATCTTTCCTTTGTCCTCTTTATCCCTTGCTCACCTTTTCATTCTTTCCATGTCAATTATTAACACCATGACGTTACTTGTTGCTGCAGTAACTTTGTTTCAGTGCAGCTGTTGCCAGGTGAATTTTCTTGAGCGCTTGTCACATTTACAAAGATTTTGTGAGATACCAGAGAAGTTTTGTTTCAGGCAGCAGTCTTCAACTTTACATTCTCGAGGAACTGACCTATGCTGTCTCTAGATGTTTTATTTGAAAACAAAATACAAAGAGAAACACACTGTGTGTTGATTCCAGGTTATGTACGGTAGGTTTTGTTAGCAAGGTAGATACCAAGACGTTGAAATAAATATATGTGATTAAGTTCACTGGGACAGGTTTGCTGTGGCCCTGATGCAGTAGATGTTCACAGGAAGCTCAGCAGACAGAATGTGTCCAATTCCTGTGTTAATTCAGAACTTCTTAGGTCTGTTTTTTGCCTGGGAAGTGTTGCTGTAATTAGATGGCGAGTCCGGTGAAGCCGTGTGCTACCAGACTGTGACTGTTGCAAGGCATGAGACCAAAGTCCGGTGCTTTCAGCTCTCTGACAACATGCCAATGGCCACGCAGTACACACCCTAGGGTGATTTTCTGCTTTTAGAGTAGGGGCTGGTGGTTAATTCTACAGAGGTATGGTGCCAGATGTGACCTATTCACAGGCTTGAACTGGTCAGCCCACCTGCAGTATTTAGGCAGCAGGGCCCTTGCTGTTTGAAAGTTTCCTAGAGTATGTTTTGGCCAAGGTGAAACAATATTCACTGTCATTTTCTTCTTCAAGGCTTCAAGTTCCTGCTTGCTTTGTGGTAGTTTCTGTCATGGAAACCCATGCAGAACACCAGCTCTGAAGCATTTCCTGATTTCTATCCTGAATTTAGTTAACCTTTGCACATTGGAAAACAACCTTTCTTCAGATCTCTTCCTAAGGCAGAGGAGCCCTATACTGTCCATTGCTTAAATTACTTCCTCGTTTGCACAGTCTAAATGTTAATTTTTTGTTGGTAGACCAAAGCAGAGTGGGACCAAAACTAAACCACTTTCCCCCTCTCCCCAACTTCCCCCACCCCCAACTCATTCATGGATGACAAACAAAAGGCAAAGAGCCAAGTTTTGCCTTCCAGGGGAAAACCCAGTGTAACAGCCTGAAAACACTGCAAGGGTAGAGAGAAGCAACTGTAGAAATAAGAATGAAAAGCACATAAAAAGCCATTGCTTAAAACCATTCCTTCTCCTTCCCTTTTCCCATCTTTTTTAGCAGTCTTCCAAAAGTAGAAAACTCACAACTAGGCTCAAGTTCTCTGTTTCGTTTAAAGCATGCTGTGGATTCCTGTTCATAAAAGTGAGGATGTATGTACAAGGATCCATGTCAATTTTCTTGCTATAATGACATGGTTTTTTCTTTTGAATCTGAAGTGGAAACAGAGAAGTACTTTGTTTTGCTTTATTTTGAAATAAAAAATAATTTATCCTGCAGTGTATCTTTCTTAAAACATAGCTGCCATGGGAGTATGATACATTTTTACCCATCCCTGTCATAGAAATTTTTTGGCTAGTTGATTTCTTTACACGTCTCTTAAAATGTTGGTAGCTCCTGTTAATTGCCCCAGTGCCTACTGATGAGCCCAGAACTGATTGTCAAGCTCCCCTACTTAAAGCTCAGAGAACAAGCTGCTTATGATGACCCAACAGAGACATAAGGGAGGTCTATGAAAGGCAGAGTATTCAACCAGCCTTAATCCTTGTTTTCAGTAAGGCAGTGTCTTTAAGTGCAGACTAATTAGTGAATAGACATGGTTTTAGATTCTTGTAGACGTGTCTTTTGTTGGCTTGAGATGAACTGAGCAGCTCATAGAAATGGTTTAAAATCTCTACTTTGCTTTTCTTTTAATGCACTTTAATAGGGTATGGAGATGAGAAAATATAAATCAAAGCAGGACCAAAAGTAAATACAAACCATCCGACTACCTATGTTGATATATTCCATTTAGATGTTAGCAGTTATGCTTGTGGCTGCCATTTGTGGAAGTGTGGCCCTGTGCTTCTAAAAGAACTATTCATTTTATAACCTTTGACATATATCAATACTAGAAAGGCATGTGGGTTTTTTCCTGTTACAGTAATGTATTATGTAAGCATTACTTTGCATTTAAATAGTATGTTAAAGTCATCAATCACAAAGTGATCGATCAAGATAAACATAGTTCTCCCATTTTAGCGCCAGGGAAACTGAATTCCAAGAAGTGAAGTGAATTTCCTTAAGAATTGATGGCATGCCTGAGACTAGGACCTAAATCTCTAGAGGGATGCCCCCCCTCTTTAATCATTTGTTTATCATATATTATTACATATTGTATAATGAAATTTGACAACAGGTAGGAATAACCATCTGCACATTCCAAAAAGTAATTTCTGGTAAAAATGAATGCAAGGAAAGGCATATGGGGAAACCGAGTTAATGATGAGTGACATCTAGTTATACTCACCTGAAAGTGAAAGCATTCCTTAAAGATCAGCAAGACATTTAAAATATAGTAAGAGGGCTTAAAAAAAAAAAAAAGAAGAAAAAAAAAATTGTGGGGTTTTTTCCTGGTTGTATTTCCCCTATTATTTGCATATTGCTTGACCTTGACACAATGTAGAGAGGAAGCAGAAGTAGCAACTTACTGTTTTACTCATTTTCTAAAATTAACCATGAATTTCAGTGATACTGAATAACAGTACCTTGGTTATTGAAGCTCATAACCTTTTTGCTGCCTTTATCACCTGTATTATCGATAGGAGATAATTACTGCAAAGCAGCTGGCTGTTGGTTTTAGAGAGCATCAATTGTTCTCCTGTCCCAGCTGTTGGCTAATAAGGACAGTCAACACATCTGTTTCAACAGCTGGTAATTAACAAAAGCCTAATTGCTGCAACTCTTTTAACAACAAATCTATGAAAGAGTAGGGATGTGGAGGAATATTATTTACTCTGTGCTCTGCACTTTCTGTTACCAGTTTCTTTTTTCTTTTTCTTTTTCTTTTTCTACTTTGAACACCACTGCCTTTGTCTGACACATTGAATGGCAAGAGAACACAATATGGTAATCCAGAGCTTAAGTTTTTCAGATCTTTGTTGGTGTTTCTTATTGCAACATTTCTTTGCTAAGTTGCAAGATAAAATGGATCAAAAGCATTTTGTGGAGTTTCATACAACAGCTACAATCCGCAGCAGTATGCCTACGCAATAGAGCTGCCAATCCAGCAGCCTCCAAAAAAAAGTAATGGGGTTCCCCATTTGTGTACGAGTTTAGTAGCCCTATACTCATTCCCAAAAAAGGTGTCATCATTCTGAAAGTGGTGGTTATTTGAATAATTTTATTACTGCTGTTCAGATCCTTTGCAAAATTTGTTACACAGATGGTGTTTTTTCCTTCCTCTGATGAAACCTGCATACGTTGGTCAGTTTAAAAGTAGATACCAGTTGGCACCCTGCACTATACATATACCTCACCATTTTATCATTACAGAATTGCAGAGGGTTCTGCACATTGCTTGTCTAAGTATCTACATTTATAGCATCAGTCAGCAAACACAAAGTCAAAGACATTTCTTGTAATTAGACTTATTCTGTGTGTTATGCTTGTGTACAGCACACATATAATTGGAATACTCATCACTAAATAGAGACAATGCATGTATACAAATACAGGAAAATGTTAATCCCATTGAAGTCAAGAGTGAACTTCTGTTGGCTTCAATGTGTCAGGATTTTCCCTGAAAAATCAAATTTTCTTAAAAGCTGGAGACAAATTTGGCATTCATTATGCTACCCATGAAAAGAAAGTGTTCAAGTATTAATGGAACTATTGCCTAAAGTATTATGCAAGTCAGGCATGTATTGCAGACCGTGTGAATGACTGAGTCAACAAAAATTTCTAAGAAATAACATTTAAAATGGTATTTTGAAGCAGTAAACTGATGATGAAAAAATTGTGATTCTTTGCTAAAAGTTAGACAAGATCACTTGATTGAACTTGTCTCACTAACATTTCAGTTGGCAAATACCTCTGTACACTGAGTTCTTAATTGTCTGCTTGGTATGTTGAAAGGTATATAAGAAATTCTACCCAAGTGCTTGCCATTGACAGAATAGAGATTGCATAATTAAAAATATTCTGGCAAGACAAGTTTAGTTCAACAGGTGTTCAAGTGAAGAAATGTATAATAGGTGCAGTGAAAAAGTATAAGATATGCTTTCAACAATAAAAACAAAAGCAATGGCTACAATTCTAACTGTAAGATGGTAACGTAGAGAAGTGTGTACTGTCAGAGTTTACCAGGATGTGATTTTGTACACAACAATCTTTGGTGATTGAAATGGTTTCTTTTGTCTTGCACAAAGAAGAGGAAAGAAATACACCTGGAACATTTGGTAGCTGACAAAAAGGTTTATCTTTTCAGTGGGTTATTTTGTTTCATTTTGCAAGTTTTGATTTTAAAGAAAATGACTGTGGGTAATGTATCACGCTTCTCATTCCCTTCCCTTCCTCTTCCTTCCCCTGAAGATTACAAGAATTATCAGATATGCAGCAGCTACTTCTTTTCCCAGTTGAAATGTAACTGAGTCTGAGTGAGTTGCAACAGAAATTTAGACGTGTTCTGTAATTATGCACCACAACTTAGGAAGTGAAGAGAATACTTTCGCCCAAGGCAAAGACCTAATAGAATCTAATCGAATAGATATGCAGTAGGGGGAAATGTGATTACCTCATATAAAATTTATTAAATAGATTTTTAGCAGAAAGGACCAGAAATCTTTAGTCTCAGAACATACTTTTGAGTCCTGAGTGAAGGTAATTTACCTATATCAACAGATCTTATCCAATAGTATAGCATCCATGACAATCCATGAAAGCATCCATTCTCTGCTGATTCAATAGGAAGATGCCATCTATTGAATCCTCTCCTGTACTTTTTCATCAGACAGATGGTTCCTATAAAAGACTTAAATATATGTTCTCACGAACACCTCTATTCACTTTCTTTAATTTTAAATCTGTAGTCTGAGTTCTATTTGGGTGGAAAACATTGTAAGAAAGCAAGCTTCAGGGAGTTGTTCTGGTCAAGATCAGCACCAACTATTCAGACTCAGTATGACTGATCCCTTTTACACATCTAGAATTGCACAGATTGAGAGTGAAATTTTTTAATTATCTGTTAATGATCCTCCACATGCAACATGATGGTAGCTTACTCACAGGGTCTCAGAAATTCACGGTCACTCCAGTTGCCCAAGTGCCTCAGGGTATTGAAGCCTGCAGCCAGACTGAGGAGCAGGCACACAGCTTTGTCCTTTTCCCAAAAGTGCTAGGCACAACATTAATACAACTGGAGAAAGAGCCCAAATTATCCTGCCACATTGTCTGATGGGAACTTCAGCTGTCAAAGGAGAAATACTAAGAGGCTTGCTAAATTCAAAGTTCATTTGAGAATGTCGGTAGTTAAGGTCTGGAAGTGTCATTGTGGGGCATATACTCGTGGATTCTTACCCTAATTTTCCTGCTAACAGGTACATTTATCCAATAATGATTTGTTCTTTTCTTAAGTGTAGCAGTTGCTGTTGAACTCAGCACTTTGATTCTGTTTCTGTGTGTATGAAAACTTTAGATAAATTTGAGTGTGTATACCTCCTATTAATTCATTTTGCATAAGGTGAATACCACAAGATGGAGTGTTAAAAATTAACTCAAGCTCTTCCCTGCCTTTCTTTCCAAATACTGGAAGAGTTATAGACAAAGCAGCCCCACTGGAGTCATTGGGACAATTCATTTTTATAATCCTGTACAGACTTAGGGCTTTTATGGAATATTTGTAGTTTAATTCTCATAGTGGGATTAGACGCTGCTGCCTTCTGCAGAACTGTCTGTCAAGAGGTAACAGTCATTCTGTCTCTTTGCATCAAAGGTTATAATTTGGAGTATATTATGACTTATTATCAGTTATAAGCTTTGGAGCGTAAATTGTTTTTTGCTCCTCCTTTTTTGCTCAAGTTACTGCCTTGCATGCTTTTTTTCTGCTCCTTTTGTAAAGCATGAATGACTTCAATGTACGTATTTTCTTACGGAAAAAAGACTTGTGAAATGTTGCAGAGTGTCTCAGTTGGACTGGTGTCACACTGAAAATCAGAGGTAAGGAACTGTAATAAATTCATATCTCATAATAGAGAAGCCAAAGCATAACCAGGTCCAAACGGCAATGGAAGGGCATGGTCAATGGCTGTTCAAAGGTCAGAGTCAAGGACTTTACTACAAGGGGGAATCTGCAATAGCGGTTGGGTAGTGAAGTAAGGTTAGAAAGATTTAACTGAGCAAGAATTATTCCTGCATCCTTGGAGTGCAGCTGTAGGTGACACCTGTTGAACGCTTAAGAGTGCCTCACCAGCCTACTGGCAGCAAGAAAAGCAAATTGTCAGTCAAACTCATACATAGGTCGGGTTTATCAATCTTGGTCAGGTTTATTAAACCCTTATTAATTGACAAGACCAATTATCTCTACCTACTCTAGTAACTAAAATAGTATCAGGGCATGGGCTCACACAGGGACATGCAATCATCTATGCTTTTTGTTAGAAAGCTCCCTGGCACAGATTTAACCCACTCTCCCGGACACCAGCTTTGAACGATACTGTGTACCAGGGCCCGTTCACCTAAGACAATCTGGTGTTAGCAGCCTTTCCTTGTAGGGGTGGATGGCAGAGAGCTTTTGGCATGGTAACACAAGGCGGGTCATGCCAGCAGTTCTCAAGGCCAGAGCATGGTTTATGGCTGGTTCTTTTTAGCAATAGAGAGGTGACTGCTGTGGTCAGTTTGGGTTCTGTAGGCAGAGCCTGAAAATGTACCAGACAGAGAGCCTTGAAAGTGCACACAGTTTCTGGCTGCGGAACAAATGAAACATGTCTGGCTGTAACACGAACTTTCTTCTGTTCTTCTGCCAGTTCAGTTCCGCCCCAAACTGGATGGGACACTTTTGGGGCTGAGGGGAACTTTGTTTTTATTGAATACGGTCTTTGTTACCGCAAAGCTTCTGAGACAACATTACAGCACTACCTTTTGGATCCTGTGCTGACGACTTGCTGTTTGTGGCAGATACTGACTTGATATTGTAAGTGGCCAAAGTCATTTGCATGGACAATGGGTTTATCATGGGTGCTGACATTTGAAGCTTTCCCAGAGTAATCTGCCAGTAGGTCTCAGGCACCACCTGGAAGACTTCTTCAGGTAATTTCAGCCTACATGATCATTTCCTTCTTGATTTCCCCTAAGGAGATTGCCAGTAAAGTTTGTTATAAAGTGTAATAGACTTCATGGTGCATGTGAAGCAAGTCACATCTCTCTAAGTTGTATTCTTCATAAAATCCTTCCTGTGTGTAGAGGTTAGCATCTCTACACATAACATCATTTATGTGCAAAGCCCAATCCAGCTATGAGTGTGCATTTTAGAGCGGTCATCCTTGAAAGTTTTCAGGAGTCTTTTTGTTGTCACTAAGGTTATATCTTATCGGAAATAAGCTTTGCGGCATCCTTAGGTAGTTATCCATATGCTCATAGTAGGTATGTATGACAGTATCCCTGAGTTTTTTAGCTATGTACTCAAACAAATAGAAACCATGAATGAAATCTTGACCCTGGGAAGTCAATTACAGTTTTGGGTCAACGTCACAGGGGCTGAATTTCAAATTAATCTTCCTCACTCTATGGATCACTCTTTACAATGAGATGGTCCCACGTATGTGTCTCACACTCTCATAACATGCCTTGGATTGTCCTTTGAATAGCTATTTTTTCCTGTCATTTCAATACACCATATATTACTTGGAAGAAGTATAGGATATTACAAAATAATACTGCAGATGATGAAGAAACTTTGTTATCAACATTGCGTCTAAGGTTAGATGAGCAAATTCTTAATTCTCACTGAAAAATATCATGAACATTTCACAGACACTTTCTTGCATAATGTGATAATAGACTGAATCTGCCTGCAGTATGTGCTCATTTGGGCACATCATTAAGTGAAAGAGTAAACTGCTTGTCAAATACCACTGGTATAGTGTACTTCCGAGTATGATGTGGCTCTGCAGTACAAGAATGAGGCATTCCCATCTCAGGCATAATGGTTCAACTGGTATTGCTTTAAGATGATTAGTAGATAATAAGTTTGCTCTTACTGTAATAAAACGAACGAGACATGTACCTGGTCTGGGCAGAAATTTTATTGGATCCTTTCATTTTCTTTGACAGAGCGGTGAAAAGTTATTCAGTGATTTATTTATATTTTTTTCTGATTGGACAATCTGCAGAATATTGATTGTGGCCTGTCGCGGTCATCCCAGTCACAACAGGACGTCTCAGAAATGAATGACCATACAAACAATATTCATATGGTATGATCATGTATTCTTACTGGGGAATTTGTCATGATGAAGACAAGAGTGTGAACCCCAGAAAATGACATCTTTTACAAGCCTTCTGAAAAGCTCCCTAAAAATATTAAATTAGGGATAGCATAAAGACTGAGTTAGGGAAAGTGGTATTAGGTAGACTTGCAACACAACACTTCTTGAAAATGACAATTCTGTTTTGGAATGAAAGGGAGATTACAGGGTTACCATTTTTAAATCCATTAAGAGAAAACATTAAGACATTCTTTGTAAAGTAACTGAAAAAGATGCATCTATATATGCTAAAAAGCCAGTGTTGATGCACTTGCATCATATATGTGAAAACCCTAATTTCAGTTCCCTGATTCAAGTTGAGCACTCTCAAATGTTTTGCTGGCTGGGCTATGGAGTTAAGTCTCCTTTCCCACAATGCATCTTCTGTCTGGATCTGCTTTTCACATACTTAGCAATTTAATAAAAAAATATTTGTGCCAGTCGCAGAGAGAGGACATAGACCAATGAAAGTTACCAGACACATGGGTAATTCAGAAGAATTTAGAGCAGGGAAATATTCTTGCTGGTGGGAGTCTGCAGTGTCCAGAGTGAGTTAACGCAACAGACTGGGACTCAGTATTAGGTTTCTGCATCCAAAACGAATAACCTAATCACGTGGCTGGGGAGAAGTTCTCTCTTCTGAGCCTGTCATTGCTCAGAAATATTTCCATCTTAACAAATGTGTCTTGACAGGGCATTATTGTTCCAGTGAAACAATGCTTTTTATTAAAAAAAAAAAAAAAAAAAAAAGTTTCATTAACTGATATTTATTCTGACCAACAATAGTATTAGATTGTAGAGTAAAATCTTATTATGGTTAATTGTTTGATCCTGATGCAAACTCATAAAGGTCATGTTTGCTGTTGAGATCCCATTCCTTTGTGCCCAGAGGGAATGTCAACCCAGGTGTGGTTGTGGCGGTGTGTAGGGGGAAGATGTGGCTTAAAAGCTGATAGAGGTCCACCATCACCACTGAAATTCATACACACCAACAACCCTCAGATGGTTCTTCAGCCTACTTTTCCTGCTGTACTGATCCTCCACAGCAGTGCAGCTCCTTCAGGGATCAGTAGTACAGTTGCTTGATTTACTCAAAGTTAAGACAGGTTTAGTAAAAACTATTTCAGTTAGAATACGATGTGTTGATAAACAACTTGTAATTAATTTATAATGATTTCAGTTTGTATTCCAAACTTTTCCAACTCAACTTTATCTCCCAGATGTGTTATTTGGTGAATATTTGGAACTACATTTCAAACTTAAAAAATTTAACATGAAGCTTTAATTTTACATTTTCAATTTGGATTTATTATTGTTAATTATGTTTCATGGCATGTTAATAATTTATAACATTACTATAGTACTGTTCCAGTTTTCACTTTTCATTTTTAAAATTGCCAAGGGCAGCTGATACTTAAATGCAAGTTGAAACATTTTATCTCATTTTCTAGGTCAACGTGTCCCCTGTTTGTATTGTAATGAAACAGTTTGACACGTTAGCACTGTGATTTAAAAAACGAGATCACTTAGTGTGTTATTAGAGTGCTAGGCATTTTCAGTCCCCTCGTGTTAGCTGGAGTCTTTTTCTTGACCCTGAAAACCTCTGATCCCCTAATTAATAAGACAAGTGCTTATGTTCTTTTCTAGATCAAAGCATCACCTGCTTCTGTTGTTGGTGGAATGGTTTGATATGTTGACACTTTGATGCAGAAAATAAGATGAGCTGTTGTAATCTTCTCTAAGTAGCAGCTGCTAATGTAAAAATAACAGAATGGTTAGAAGTTGGATGTCATAATGTGTCACATGACCTGCTCTATCATGTGGTATGTACATCTCTTACTGACATGATGTGTAAAATGTAAAAGCATTAAAAGTAGTGTAAAGATAAAAATATTTCTTCAACGATTTAAAAACATTTTTCCAGATTTTTTTCTTGCTTCTTCATTCTAATTCAGAATGAAAGAATCCTTTGTTCCCCCTCTCAGTCTTCTGCTGCCCTGAGAAGACACCTGACCTCTTACTGTCCAGCTAACCTACTAATTTGAGAAGAAACATACTTCTGCCCCACAAGAAATGGGGGCAACTCTTAGTTGTCCATTTGTGGCTAGATTCCCTTTCAGACTCCAGATAACACAGGACCAAAGGAGCAGAAAGAGATCTTATTGCCATCTTTCCCCATTATACTGCTCTACCAAGTGTAAATGATTGAGTCTATAAATTGCAGAAAGGACCGTTGAGACTCTCCACACTTCTCACTCAGCCTTCTTCTAATCCATAGGAATATCCTGGATTAGTAGAAAGCAAGGTGTTGTTAGCAACTATTAATGAGTTAGGGAATACCTGCACGTTAACAGATATCTCAGTCAAGCTGGAGGAAAAAGTTTTGGGTGAGAAGGGTGTCAGTTCTAATGGGGTTAATTATAATCTCAATAAAAATAAAATAACTCTTCTACAAGAAGAGTATTTATTAAGCAAGAAAGTTATGTCAGAAAATAGGAGATATAGAGACAAACTAAAATTGCCAGAGGTTAAGCTAAATCGGCCCTTGAAAAGGAAATTAGAACAAACAATAGTGTAACAACTGAAATGAGAACAAGGAAAGAGGAAATGTGCCACCTCTCTGAGAAGGCATGGAGATCAAGGATAATCCGGATTAGGTCCAAAAGTGTGTGATTTTGTGGTTTGTTTTTTTTCTCTCAGCATTGGGCAATAATGATGTCAACTGTGAGGACAGGGGTCAAGAAAAGAGAATGTATGGAAATGGAGTACACGATAGTAAATTACTGTGATCAGATTAAGATAATGGATTGTTTTAATCAATCAACAGTTCTGAAAGAGCTGATACCTGAAATTGCAGGAATGATAGTACAGTTCTTTAATAAATCCTATGAGGCTGTGAACAGTGTAGTATGACAGGGAATAAGCAGAGGCAGCATCTATATTTAGAAGGGTAAAAACTGTAATTCTGAATTGTAGACCAGTTGGTCTTTATTGTGAGGCTTCAGAGTAAATTTGGAAGGAAAATGTTTTTAAAGCAGGGGTCCATCAACAGTGGATTGAAGTACAACTTTCACCCAAGTAAGATCATGCAAGAATTCTTCTTTGGTATGATAACTGGTTATTTAGATAAAGAAACCTGTTAAATATAAACTGACACATGAGCTTACATGTGGTGCCATATGCAAAATTATAATTACAGTGGAAAATGTGTGTATTGTTTTACAAGCAGGCACAAGCTTAATGTGGGAAATGCTGCTTGCTGTTAACTGGGTTCACCTAGCATCTCTTCTCTGGAAGGATGGGCATGTTGAGCTCCTGTCTGTCTGCAAAATGTCATGTACCCATGAAGGAGATGAGGGATTAGTCAAAGGCAATAAGGAACTAGTCAGAAGGAAGGCAACAGCAAACAGCTTTGAAAGGAGAAATGTTAAGGTCCAAGGATTTCACTAGTGGAATTCGTCTCCAATTTCTCACCAATTGGTGCTGAACCAGTTTTCTTTAGTGCTGTCATCAAGAACCTTTGGCATGAAGAGCAACAGCGTACCAACAAAATTGCTCGATGATGCAGAGCTGGGAGATGTTATTAATACAAAGGGAAATATTAATACAAAGTAAGTTCAAGCTATCTTGCAGAAAGATTGGAATGGCCTCAAGTACTGGAAAAATAAAAGCAGTGGGGTGGAATTCAATGGCACCAAGCATAAGGTATCATCATTTCAGGATGAATAAGAATTTCCACTGTTACCTGGGGAATACCAGTGGGCAGGAGAACTCAGCAGAGTACTGATGAGAGATGGGTTTGAATTGATCAGAATGGAGAGCCTGCTTACTAAGAGGTAACAGAAAAGGTTGGTTGTTTAGCCTATGGAAAGAAGGAAAACTACATGCTCTCTATAAATACATATAGGTGGCAATATAGATGCTCTCTATAAATGCATGAGAAAAAAAAATAAAATCAGTAAAAAGATAAAGCTATGAAGCTTTAGTACTCAAGTTCATTTAATGGCTTTTTTTTCCGTCTGTTGGATGTTGAAAAGCATTATAAAAGCTATCTCTCACACATGGGGATTCTGACAGTATGGGATGCTGTGTGTTCTTACCTCTTTCAATTTAGATAAGAGTTGAGGGTGCTCATGTTTGCCCTAGTGGAATTAGGAAAAGATTAAAAAATAGTTTTATCCTCTGTTTTCTTTTGCTTAAGTCTTGTATTTTTCCAACCTTTGCATTGAGAAAACACATAGCATTGTTCATGTAAACATTTTGAAACAAAAGCAACAGCAAAAGGATCAGTAATGAAATTTTCTTAGTCAAGATCTGGCTATTTTAAGTTTGATATGTAGCAATTAGATTTAATTGGAAAAATTGAATTTTCTTTACATAACTGCTGAAATGCAAAATGTGAGAAGTGTAGAAACAAGAATTCTCTTTTGCGGGAAAGTGGGTGGGGGGCAGAGAAGGGGGAAGGATCT
>JMFS01001306.1:0-10376 GCA_000699545.1 Podiceps cristatus | reverse complement strand
GGTGGGGGTGGGGGGGTGGTTTCTTTTGAGCTGATGGCTTTCTCCATTCCTTTCCATTTGCTGCTTTTTTTCCCTTATAGGGTGGGCTTCCAACACTTTGTGACAAGTCTAGGCTGCTTATTGTGCTTATCTGATACTTTTCTGGGCATAAAACTTGCTTAAACTGTTGATGGGCTTGCTAGTCGTTCATTAAATGGCTCACTGATTTCTGCTTTAAGTGGAGAGCAGTTCAAGTGGTTTAGATTTATATTTTCTCCTAGAAATGTTTATGAATCTGAGATCTGGCTTATGGAGAAAACTTAAGTGAAATAAACACACTCTTTTGAACCTCTCAAAAAACAGATTATGAGAACTTCAATTTAAATGTTCTGTTAATTATTTTTTCCTTGTATATGCTTTCCATACTTTAAATAGATAGCTAACAGCTTCTGGCAGGTTAATTTCAGGATGTGCCAGAAGCTGTTATCTTCATAAAAAAAACAGATGAGAAGTTAGTTATCTTTTGAAAGTGTATAAAGAAATGTTGAGCTCAAAACAGCTGCTTTGACAAAGTTAAATAAATGACTGAGATGCAATTTATGGGTAAGGGGACACAGAATAAAAGCTTAAACATTTTAGAGGCAATGAAATAATGCAATCCAAAGGTATGATATCCCGATGCTTCCAACTTCTATACTGGACTTCATTTTTTTACAATGGAGAAAAATGATCATATTTTAAAGTGCAACTCTAACTGCATTTAAAACTAATCTACCGCTTCAGGAATATTAAAATTGTATGGGAAGTTAGTCTGCCAGAGCTGCAGAGCCACCAAGTATGCTGGAACTATAGTACCAAATTATTATACATAGTGCATAACTGAAAAATTGTTTTTATATTATCTCTGCATATATTGCCATAACATAGTTCTTATCCTGGAATCTGAGGTGTACAGGAAGACAGGTAACAGGAGGAAACATACAACAGCTTCCAGTATTTAGAAGGTTATTGGCTGTGATATTTGAAATTGTTGAAAGGAATTACTCACATGCATCTAAGATTTGTAGGGCACTTTGATTAAGGGTCCTCTAAAGAAAGATCTTATCTAAATAAGAGAAGAGAACAGAGTTAAAGTTGTAAGTTCTTGACTTGGAGTGTACAGCAATTATACATTGTATTTCAGACAAACTTTATTCTGAAACTGTGTAAGATAAGCTATTAGTGAAGTTTAATAGTCAGGACTCTTTTAGCCTTATAGAACAGACTTTACCATGTCTAAGAGAGCTTTGTAGCTGGAGCCATTTTACCCCCTTTCTCAAAGGCAGATTTGGTTGCTGTCCAAGAACTGAGCTGCTTATCCCTTTGCGAGATCAATGACTTGTTGCTTTGCATGTGAGGCAGCCAGCTGAAGAGGGCAAAAGCTGTGGAAACTGGCTCTGCAGTTTAGGATTTTTTTCCATATTTCTGCAACTGTTCATTTAATGGGTGGGAACTTCATAAACAGCTGCTGTGATCAGATCCTTACAAGATCTTGGAAAACTCGTAGCAAACTTTAAACCTAGAACAGGGGCCATCTGCATTGGAGCCACAGACTTTATTGGTCATCAAAAAAAATGCATTCTTTGCCTGAGTAAACAAACTAGAATAGATTGCTTTTGTGTACTTGTGAGTCTTATTTTGCAGTCAGGCATTTAAAAATGCCACCACCTCAAAAATCCAGTATACCATTTAACAAGCAATTATGCAATACAAAGTAAGCTTCCTATTAAGTAATGGTGTGTGCAGGTGATGTATGACGAATTTATTATTCTAATTGCTTTGACTAAGTGATTGGATCTCTCCAGTTTTGAACAGGATTATAAAATACCAGACTGAATTTGAACTGCATATGTGGACTTAAGAGGGGCTGGTTCCAGAAGCTGCTTTCATGACTGGGATGTATATTGGTGTCCTGTTTATCCGTCTTCTGTGATACTATTTCTGTTCCCTGTTTCGAGAATATCTGAAATGAAATTCCCTCCCCCTGCTTTTGTTTGGGAACTGAGGAGGGCTACTCTAAGTGACAAGAAGAGTAAACCAAAGTATTGGTTTACTAGGGGAAGGTAAAAAGATGATGATATGACTTTCTTGGAGTGTGGGACCAAAAAAATATGGGGAAGAATAAGCAACAAAGCCTGTTGAATTAGAGCTTGGGGAGAAGCAGATGATCACTATTGTAAACTAAGTTTCTCTGGAAAATAAATGCTATTTTGTAGACAGACTGTTGCCTTCAGTAAGTAATTTCTTCATTTTATGCATTTAGATGTGTAGAATCTTGTAACCTTTGTGAGCGCCCAAATGTTGAAGACCTAGCATACTTCTCTAGACTGGTACTGGAGCTAAAATAAACTGTATTGTAGTCCACAAGGGAACATTACTGCTATTCCAGAGGTATGCCACTTCTATTTACCACCTGTAAATTCCTTGAGTTGTCGGCAATGCCAATCCTTAGCATGTTCAGGACACTGATTACAAAGCATATAGTAGTAATGTGCTAAAGATGTAGAATAAGGTAGCCTGTGTAGAGTAAAAATCCAGGAGGTGTAAGTCTGAGTGGAAGAAGGATGTTGAAAAGCAGCAGATGAACGCTTATCCATCAGTGTAACTTCCTCACCTGTTGTTGTTTGTATGTCTTGAGCTTGTTAAAACTAAGAAGTTTTGAAGTGCTTGCTTTGCTTAAGCTCACATTGCTACTGCTGCTTTTTAAGTTGATTTTTCTTCAGAGGTGAATGAACTGTTGCTTTTAACTTCTGGAAATTTGTGGCTGTGTGGTCATTGCCTAAACAGAGGATTTATGGGAGGCAGAGGAAAGTGGGGCCCAGTTTTGCTAATCCATTGGTCTGCCCCTTGCAGTTCAAGCTCTCTGGGTTATCTAGCACAGTATCTTCCTTGTGGTCACACATATTTCCTCTCTCCATGTGCCATATGTTCTGGTTTAGGTGTTTTTATTGCATGGCTGTTAGCCGTGGGATAGGAGGAAGACTCCTTAGAGTTCCAGCAAGAGATCAGAGTGAGTTAACTCAAATGAAAATTATTTGTGGATTCTATAGGAAATAGGAGTATGGGATAGGATATTTTCTTGGGTATTTAGGTGATTTTTCTGTGAAGTGAACGCCTTCAAATCATGCTGCAAAATCATGCTGCTGTTGTCTTCAGCTTATATTCAAGTTGGTCAAATGATTAAAGGTTTGTATGAGTGTTGGCAGTGGGGTGATACATGTTTTTATTTAGTGGTGGTCAGGGAAGTAAATGGAAAAAAGCAAAGATATATTTGTGCTGTGGAAAACCAATAGATACCATTTCTGACAAGTCAGTTTTTCATTGATTGTGTAAGAATTCTTTAATCAAATTGCACTGTAACACTTCTCCTGATGTTTCTAAAACTTGAGTTTTGATGTTATACTTGTGCCACTGTCAAGATGACTAGTGTGGTGATCTGTAGTGTATGAAGCTAAGAATATAAAGGTCTGTTGGACTGAAGGTCCACACTGACGCATGGCTGTCAGTGGTTGAGCTGAATGTGGAAAAATAGGAAGTAAGCATCTGCAGCCTTTCATCCATATTACAAGTAGTGAGGGATTTATCCAGTGTTCACCAGATAGAAAACTTAGTAGGTTTTGCATTCATTCGGTTTACATTCAGTGAGAGGCTGTCCACTTAACTTTTAACTGTTCATTTTGACTCTCTCCAAACCGTTTGGGGATCTTATTCAGACTATCTCTCCCTCCAGAGAAGGTGGTTAAAAGGAATGTGTCTGGAAACTGGTCCATACAGATTTGTCACAGTCAGGCTGCATCTGAGGCTTGATATCATTATTGTGTGCTTCTGTTTATTTTAACAGGCAGTTCAGCTAGGTCTTTGTTTTTGCAGAGGAAAATACCCCCTGCATTTTTATTGCCATTGTTGTTCTAATGCCAAATTCTTTAACTGTTGAAGTCCATACTTGGATCATATTTGAACATGAATTTTGTTTGAGGTGAATGGAGTTAACTGGAATGGGAGATGCTGAGGTGCCTCAGATTTGATGCTACAGAGGCCCATGCAACCTGTTTGCTTTATAAACCACTGCAACTATTGTGATCCTGGCTGTTGTCTTCAGCACCTGCTATTGCTTCCATGTGCAGCACATGTAGCTTGTTGGATCACTTGTGTGCTGTCAGCTTTTACTTTTTTGCAGCCTGAATGGCCTGATTTATCTTTTTGCCTGCTTGCTACAGGAAGGCTTCTGAGGGAACAACTTCATAAATGTCAAGTTTTCTTACTGTGACAACTCTGTAATTTTTTGTTACTTTAAGTATTCTTTTCCTCTTTTCCGTTTTCAGATATTGTAAGCTGTTTTCTACATTCAGAATACTTTTCATGTTACTTGGAGTTGATACTAATTAAAGGTGTCAAGCATGTGGCTTTGGTTGGTTTTTCTATTGGGTACTAAACATAGCTACGATTTGCTTAATACTACTAACATTTGTTTAGCTACAAATGAGGGAGTGTATTTCTTCCCATTTAATCAAAATGAAGTTAGTTCAGCCATGAATCTGAGCTCTGAGCATGGGTGAGCAAATCGGTGACTTTTTGGTAATATTAAAGAACTGAACAGGGGCTCTGGTGTTAGGGCAGCTGAAGCTGTAGCTCTGTGGTGGTTTTGACTGCCACAAACTAATGTTTGTTACTTGTTCCGCCTCCTGTGGTTGAGCTACTGTTCTCAAGCTTGTCACCAAACGTGGATGCCACAGACATAAGTGGAGGAATCTTTGGCAGTTGTTGGAAAGGTTTCAAAATGGGTTGTGATGCTGAGAATAATTAGCAGTTCAAAGCAGCTGTATGTTTTCAGAGGTGACTTGTCTTGATGGTCAGTGTTGACAGTCAACAAAATCAGGCTTGTATTTGCCTGTGCAGTTTTGTGTGCAATCAAAGGAAAAAATAGAAAAGTATGACCCAAAAGGACTTTGTTCAAAAACACAGTAGCTAAGTCTAGCATGCTACCTGTCCAGAATTACCTTATTCCATTTCTACTTTTTTTGTAAAAAGGCCACAAGAATCTGTTGTTGAGGCCTGAGATGATTTGTGTAACACAGCAGTTTCTGCAATGCGCAGTTGATTCTTAAAAGGTGTAAAAAGTGGTGCCTTTTGATCCTGGACTTTATGATTTAAAGTACAAAAGCTTCCTAGACTGTGGAGGAGCTGTTTTTCTTTAAGACTGCTGGAAGGGCATATGTAGAAACTGGTTTTCAGGCACTTCTTAAAAAGCTAGCTGGAATAGTGGCTCAGTGTAGTGGTAAGACACAAGCACAAACATGAGCCTTATTAAATGCACATTTTGCACGGTGCATCCAGTCTTAAGCTGTTAAGTGAACACTGTTTTCTGATTCAAAATAACCTGTTTCTTCAGAAGCATTTTTGTAAGAAAGAAGTAACATTCACCACAGTTTTATTTACGAGAAACAAAACAAATGCCCTAAAAAGTAGCAGCAAAAAAAACCCTTCTCAAACAGTTTTCGTGTAAGCTTGTATCACCCCAGTGCAGTATACTGGCCTGTCACGTCTGGAATTTGACCATGTGGCTGAAATGTTCTTTAAGCTTGTATCACCCCAGTGCAGTATACTGGACTGTCACGGCTGGAATTTGACCATGTGGCTGAAATGTTCTCTGGTTGTTGACAATGTCTTCTCTCATTCTCAAGCTCATATTGCTGTACACATCGCCTTCTGTGAAATAAAGCTCTGGAGTTATAATGCAAGTTTGTTCTTGTGAACTGGATTAAAGCAGTATTTGTATAAAAAGAAGACACAAAAGAAGACATGGAGGTAGAATGTAATGTCAGTAATTTTTTGCTGGTGTCGCTTATTGTTAGTGCTCAGCCTTATTCTACAATAGGTAGTATTGCTTGGTTGTAAAAGAGCTGTCTTCTTCAAAGGGTAGTTTAGGGCTAACATTTCTGATGTAATTGTTGGCACTTTTAAAGGCTGGCAGTTTACTAATCCCTCAGAGGGATGACTGCATTCAGGAAGCAGTAAAAATGGACCACATGACAGAAGCTACTGCTTGTTTCTTGGACCTGTGGCAAAGTTGGGAGTGCTTGTAAATCCCTGTAGAAAGTGAGAGAGAAGCCTTGGAAAATGTCCTAGGACTTGGTGGTTTAAAAGGAAGGCCTGATGGGTGGAACCACAAAGCTATTGTGGAACAGTTGCTGCTGGAGATGGATGTTAAAGAGGAAAAAAAACTCCTTTGCAACTTGAAGAGGTAAACTTAAGGGAAACCGGACTTCAAGGAGAGAGACAGCATAGAAGTCTCTGGGAAAATAATAACCCACTTCATGACCTTGAAGAAAACTACTGCGTTTTTGTAAGTGTACGTTTGTCTGTCTTGTAGTGGAAAACCCCCAGAATTGCCAAGGTCGTGTTGGTTGTGGCTTGTTTTTTGACGGTGTTGGTTGTGGCTTGTTTTTTGACACTTTGACACTCTTTGCAGCTCAGTGTATTGCAGGCATGGTTTCCCTCCATCTCAGAAATTCTTAAGATCTCTCTTATTTGCCCAGAATTGTAATGGCTGGGCAGGTGAGCATGGATACGTGTCCCCTTGTTCCCTGAAGCCTGATTTGTTTGAAGGATTCTAGCAGCAAGTGGCCTGTCAGTTCAGCTGAACCATGGCTGTCAAGGCAGAAAATTATCCACATGCATTCCCTTACAGATACAGCTATTAATGCTATGTATTTTATTAGCTTGCTTTTGTTGTAAATGGCATCCTATTTGTTTTAAAAATCTACTTGGTAATGGTTACATGGCAGCCTTTATACACGCTTCCTTTGTACAGAGGCATTTCCTTCAAACTCCTATTTTTACTGTGTCAGTATTACTTGTAAGATGACTCTTTTAAATTGTTGAATGTCCTCTCTGCTGCCTGTGTCACAAATGGGTTAGGATTGTAAAGATTGTACACATTATATTTGTATGGCTAGGGAAAATAATTCAAGAAAGTGAAACCTTCACTTACTGTTTTTCTTCAACCTTTTTTTTTTTTTTTTTTCTCTGCTTTACCTGTGACTAGAAATTCAGTATTGAATTTAATTAGAAGTAATTCAGTCACTTCATGCACATGTGTCCTTGGGATAAAAGTTGTAAAAGCTCAGAGATGGACTGTCCATCATAGGGCTTTTTACTTGCTTCCCCAAATATATGGTTAATGTGAAAAATCTTTTCTGCTGCTTGGATTTCTTAAGCCTTTACTTCTGGATCCATGTCACTAGGCACTTTTGCAATCAGAGGAAACTAGTCTCCATCTTCCCAGATTTTTGTGCAGCTGCAAAGATATGAGGAGATAAAACACAGTGTCAGAACAGGTGAGCCTGTTCTTACACTGGGTGAGTTCTAGGTAACTCAGATTTAAGATACTGTATCCTTTGTCTTTTCCCTGAGACAGACAGACATGCACACACCTCCCAGCAATTCAGAAATGTTGACACACCTGAGGGACAGGATGCTGTCTAGAGGGACCTGGACAAGCTTCAGAAGTGAGTCTGGGTGAACCTCATGAAGTTTAACAAGGCCTTGGGGGTACTGGTGGATGAAAATCTGGAAATGAGATAACAATGTGTGTTCCCAGCCCAGAAGGCCAACTGTCTCCTGGGCTGCAGCAAATGAAGCGTGGCCAGCAGGTCCAGGGAGGTGATTCTGCCCCGCTGTTCTGCTCTGGTGAGACCTCACCTGGAGTGCTGCATCCAGCTCTGGAGCCCTCAGCACAAGAAGGACATGGAGCTGTTGGACTGAGTCCAGAGGAGGGCTACAAGGATGATCAGAGGGCTGGAACACCTGAGAGAGTTGGGTTTGTTCAGCCTGGAGAAGAAAAGGCTCCAGGGAGACTTTAGTGTGACTTTTCAGTACTTAAAAGGGGGCCTATAAGAAGGATGGGGAATATCTTTTTAGCAGGGCCTGCTGTGATAGGACAAGGGGGAATGGCTTTAAACTAAAATAGGGGAGATATAGACTAAACACAAGGAAGAAATTTTTGCAACGCAGGTGGTGAAACACTGGCACAGGTTGTCCAAGAGAGGTGGTAGAAGCCCCATCCCTGGAAACATTCAAGGTGAGGCTGGATGGGGCTCTGAGCAACCTGATCTAGTTGAAGATGTCCCTGCTCATTGCAGGGGAGTTGGACTAGGTGACCTTTAAAGGTCCCTTCCAACCCAAACTATTGTATAGTTCTATATCACCAATTTTCATGGACATTCTTGCTTCGTCTCTTCATCCAAATGACTTAAGGATAGTTTTGTATTAATCATTTACTTAATGTCACGTTCTTAAATTCCTGTGGTCTATAACCAAAATTAATGTTCCTAAGCAGGTATTCTAGTTATTGCATTCAACAATCATTTGTATTCTTAGTAGACTCATATTTTAATTTTATGTTCTGTGACTTCTAAGACCAAAATCTGTCTGGGCAAAAGTTTCAGACTTTTTGCACTTGTGACTACTGTCTGTTCTCTGATATCTAGGCTCAAGCTGGTAGCTGGTCTGTTACATTGCTAGACCTTCAGATCTGAATGTTATATGTAAGTTTTATTTATCATTAACTTGAGTATACCTGTGTTAGCTGTTGCTCTTGTGATACAATTCGCATCTCTGGGACAGTGAGGTCAGTTGTCCCCTATGTGCTAGCTTGATCCAATAAAACCATTAAGTGCAGAATTGAATGTAGGCCATGATTATCAAATTTTGCTTTTAGTGCAAATTCTCCATGTAGTGCTTCAGATTTTTGGCAGTGAATGGCAAAAAGTTTAGGTGGTATTATATGCAGCAACTTGAGTTCCCAAATACTATGCATGTTTCAAGTAGCCTGCGATGTAAGTTTAGTTTTTTGATCATCTTCCTTGTTAAATGGATTTTTCTGCCTAAAACTTGAATGTGAGCTTTGTATGCTTGGATAATTAATACATAGGAAGTGTATTTATTCTGAAGTGAGACTCGGATGAAAACAGAGAGGCTTTAGCAGAGCTGTTAAGACAACTCAGCTGAGTTATGATAGTAATTTCTCCTTTCAAAATCTGGAAGTGATAAACACTTCAAATGTGCTTCAATGCAGTGAAATCAGTCCCTTGGGCAGACAGTGTGTAAAAAAACCTTTGGAATTAACTTTGGCTATCAATTTAATCATATTATGAAAATACTGAAATTCTATATGCATACTGGAGCTAAGAATGCAATGTTTTACCTCTTTCTTTCTAAAGCCTTAGTGCTGTGCAGACTGGTGCCACAGTGACCTATTTCAAAAAGACCAGATAGGCAACTTTCTTGATTTACTTGGTGTTGGTTTTTTGTTTGGGTTTTGTTTTGGTGGGTGCTTTTTTTTTTTTTTTTTTTCTTTTTGGCTTCAACTCCAGGACAATGAATGGAAAAAATCAGTGAAAATATCTTTCTGTGTGGTCTCTGTTATTGGAAGTGTTAGGAGCCAGTCCACTCTTCCATACAAGCAGCTTGAATTGTTGTCAAAATGTGGGGGGTTTCAGGTTGGTTGGTTGGTTTGAGTTTTGTTTGGGTTTTCTTTAAGCCATGCCACCAGTGGCGACCATGCTAAGTGCACTTCTTAGTGGCAGGGGGAGGGACCACGGTTACGCGGAGGCGCAGCAGCAGTGTTGCAGGTTTTCAATCATGTTAAACAACTGAAACTATCTTTGAGTGACTGAGTATTTCAAGGTTTTGCAGTAATTAAGTAGCTTATTTGAGAGTAAAAGCAAACAATGCCTGCGTTCTAGCAAAATGCCTCAGAGTGACCTGATATAAGTTTCTTGACAGAAAGGTTATGGAAGTCTTGGCTGGTATATGAAGGAAATTTATGGGAGCTAACTTCAGAGGTCAACCACAGTGGGGTAGGGAAATTTGAAACTGAAGCAGCTCCAGTATGGGGAGTGATTGAAAAGGGTAGTATTTGGGGTTAGACAACCCATGTATACAACTAGAGGGCTGATTTGGTTCAAGACTGCTTCATTGCAGAAGTGTGATGGAGTTTTACTTGCTCCTTAGCCTAATGAATAAATAAAAATATATCTTTCTAAAAAACAAAACCAAACCAACAAAACCCCAAACCAACAACAACAACAAAAACCCAAAAAACCCCACCAACTTTCTAAGACCACATATCTAGAAGTAGTGAAAGCATCTTGAAAACAGTTGTTTCATGTTCTCCTGTATAGCTCAGACACTGCCTTAGTCCATAAACACATGCTTGGAAAGCTTACTCCTGTCAAAAAAAGGCATCTCTTCCTTTTTACTGGGAGTGAGGATGAGGTTGAGCTGCTCATATCTTTGCTTTCAAGAAAGAGTATAAACAACATATATTCATTCATAGATTCATAGAAAGGTCTGGG
>KL254664.1:22232-41451 GCA_000699545.1 Podiceps cristatus | reverse complement strand
CAAAACACAGGAGCTGCTGAAGGCAAAAACCAGCTCCATCCTGGCTGAAACCGGGTCAGTAACACAGATCTTCTGACACAAATCCTGGCTGGCTGGTTTTGCTGCTGTTCTCTGCATGTGAGCAGATTCATGCTCAAAGCCCATCTCGTTTGGAGCCTTTATAGACCAAGATCAATTGGGAGCTGGGGCTTGGTTCCAAGTAATAGATAAGGATTTTCTTGACACAAGATGTACAGTACTTCTCTTTGAAAGGAGGCACTTCATTCTGAAGGCAGATGTGACTCAATGGTATTTCCTCAGTAATGAGTCATACACTCTAATGCTTTCTAGAAATGTTTTTTCTTTTTTCATTTTTTCTTTTTCTCCATCAGGTCAGCAAGACTTGGATTAATTGTAAATGTTCCTCCTTTTTTTTTTTTTTTTTTCTTTCTCCTTATGGTACAACTGTAAGGAACTTGAACTTGAAACAGAAAGGATGGGGATTGTTCAGATTTGTGGGGAGTGTGCGTATCTATGGACAAGGGGTACTGGTGGTATTTTTGAAGCAGAACCTCAGCTTCCCTGCAGGTACTCAAAAAGTGAGCACTTTCCCTTTGTGAAAGCACAAGTGGTGCCTGCACAGTGCGACTGTAGAGGGAAATGGGTCCTCGTGGAAAGAGAGAAGTGGAATCACAGAATCACAGAATCATAGAAAGGTCTGGGTTGGAAGGGACCCCAAGGATCAGAGAGTTCCACCCCCCCTGCCACAGGCAGGGACACCAACCTCCAGCCCCGGATCTACACGAGGTTGCCCAGGGCCCCGTCCAACCTGGCCTTGAACACCTCCAGGCATGGGGCATCCACCACCTCTCTGGGCAGCCTGTTTCAGCACCTCACCACTCTCTCTGTAAAAAACTTCCCCCTAATATCTAATTTAAACCTTCAAAACTGGAAGCTAAGTTAGTGAACAACTTTTCTGTCTCTGGGACTGGCATGCCAAATCCAGGCTCTGCTTTAGCCTTGGAGATGATGGCACTGTTTTTGACTGTCAGTGCTGGGGGTAATTTAGTGACTTGTGGGAAGGAAAACACTGCTGTGGGCAGAGCTGGAATACGCAGCCTGGGATCCCTACTTGGAATATGAGGAACATCTTTAAGAGCAGTGGTAACCCTTATGTGTATGTGGGGGTTAGTGTGTTAGTCCCTTTTTGCACACTGAGGCTCTGTCCACCCCCAGAAGTGAGGGTGAGGGGCAGAAGGTTTTTTCTCTGTTTCCTCTTCCTTCCCTACTTAAGCTGTAAGAAAAAGAAGCTGCTCTTTATAAAGTTGGATGAAATGAGTTTCATGACAGCAGTGCTGCATAACTCCAGACTTGAGCTCCATTTGTGCTCTCATCTGAGCTGGGAAGACCCAGGCTTGAGAAACACAGCCTCCGATTAAGGAATGAGTATTCATTTCCTATCTTATTCTTTCCAGATCTTGCAGCAGAAAGTTGAAGCTGACCAAGGTGCATTGTAAAATCTTACAGGGTTCATATCTGAAGTAATGAGAAAAAAAGATCCCTTAAATTTCTTGGGAGGGGCTTTACTGTGGGCTAATGTGAAGTACACAAGGCATTCATGACTTGCCAACAGATTGCCTTCCCTGCACATATTTGTGATGTACCTCTTCCTTCTGTCCCTCTGCCCGTCTGTGTCTGTCTTCTCATGCCGCTACCTCCTGTTATCCTATCAGCAGTACGTGATGATCCAGAAACCCAGTTCACGTAGTGGAGAGGAGTCAAGGAGGACCATTGCTTTTACATGCAGAAGCCATAAGAGGCACCAGCACAGTCTGATGATTATTCCTCTTCCTGAAACGGTGTGGCACAGACTGGTTCTCTTACCTCCATCGCAGTATCTGAATATCCCTGTTGGACTAAGCAGGGTGTTGGATTCTGTGAATATTCTTTAGTTGTGTCTTGTCAATTTTGCTTACAAGTGTATAAACCCTGCAGCCCTCTGAAATCAGTGACCTGATTGTGTATGACAGTCATTACTGGGTGAAACAGAAATCTGTCTGCGAGCATCTGTTTTGAGGGAGCCAAATATAATTAAAGTTTAACCATGCTGCATTTGCTCTTTTATTTACTGGGACCCAGTCTTCTTAGGGATCACAGCCACATTTCTTGACGTCCTTCTGAGGAGTTTTGACTTGCTGCTTTTTGTCAGAGTATGTCTTTCATGTAAGTGTGTTTTGTATCATAGCTGGGTCAAACAGGTTTGTTCAGGGATGCATTTCAGGATAATGAAACTCTACTTTCTTGTATGTCTTCAAGATTTTCCCAAGTCATTGGGAAAATTGTCCATTGTCCTTTCTGATTTCAAGCTGTTGTGAATAGGCAGACTCTACACTGTTGTGTTTCCTAACATAAATGAGGTTAAAAAATTACAGGTGTGATTTTTTTTCCTTATAATTCCTGCATACTGATATTATATTATTGCAGTAAATGTCAATATAAAACTAATGCAAAGAGAAGAGCTGGGTTCAGAGAATCCACTGCTTTGATTTTTCTCATGTGTATAGCAGATATGGATATGCCATGCATAGGTAAATGACATCTGACAGCACTTATTTGCTTATACTGTATTGGATCATGATATAAAGAGCCACTGGTAATTGCAATTGCTAGTTACATTTTTTTGTAAATGAATTACACTGTAGTCGAAGTGCCTAGGCAAGTCTGGGACCTCACTCTGGCAGGCTCTGTGTAAACTCAAAACTAAGTGAAACCATGGTGGAGCTTAACCATTTTGCCAAAAACTCCTGAGTTTTTACGAAGTAAGAACAACAACAACAAAAGAAAAGAGAGATGAAAGAAGCACAGATAAATGTAGCAAGGATGCAAATAAGAGTTTCTTGGTGATCACCAGCCTGCTTGCCCAGGGCACCCAGTACATCTCGAACTTTCCTTCCCATTTGGGTGGCTGCCTATGGTCTCTAGTGTTTGAGCTTTGAAGCCAGTAGAGGTTTTTCACTGACTTCTACATCTCTCTAGATTGTAATGGAATGTGGTTTACTTGATTTACTATGGTCTCTCCAGTCAAGGAGTGTATTATGATACTATGGCATGGTTTCCAATTTATTTTCAAGGGAGCACTGGATCAGATATTGAATGTGTGTCCTGGTTTCAGTCAGGACGGAGCTAGTTTTGTCTTCAGCAGCTCCTGTGTTTTGGGTTTAGTATGTGAAACATGGTGATAGTACGCTGCTGTTATTTGTCCCCTCGTGCTCTCTCTGGAACTTGCTGTTCTGGGATGGCTGCGGGGGAATATCCCTGCTCCCTGCCTGCTGCTTGGGATGGGCTGTGTCAGTCATCGGGTGGTAAGATACTGTGCATTATTCATTTTATATATTCTTTTATCCTTGCATATTATTATTATTATTAATACATTTTTATCTTTTCCTTTGCTGTCCTGGTAAAGTGTTTTTATCTCAACCTGCGAGCTCTCTCTCTCCGATTCTCCTTCTCAGCCCAGTTGGGAAGGGGGGTGACCAAGCAGCTGCGTGGTGCGGTTGCCATTCAGGGTTAAACCACGACAGTGTGCTAGCAGGAAAGTACTCAGAGCAGCATCTGTGCTTTTACGGAGTGCAAAGATCTTACTTAGGCCTCGGAGAAACTTTGCATAAAAGATTGTCTTGAGTTCAGGACTACCAATAAATACATAGAAAACACTGTTTTATTTGGGAATGTTTTTAAACTTTCTCATTTGACCTCATTTTAACTTGGGTGAACATAGTCGTCTGTTTATTATGGTCATCTATTTGTTATCTGATGTTGCTCTTATCACTTTGACTATGCTTTCAGTGTACAATCATTCATATTACAAAAAGACGCATGATTTGCAGGGCACTTTCAAAATGAAAAAATGCAGCACTGCCTTAAAGGAATGATAATTTCTTTTGAAAAATCTTTCCCTTTTTCTCTGCTGTTCCTTGTATTGTTAGTTTATTGATTTAGCTATCTTTAAGATGGGTCTGTGTAGATAATTTCAGATGTATGTGTGTCTGCCACTTTTTTAATGCAACTCTAAATCCTTAAATGTAATAATGGGAATAGGAAATACATTCCTATCAGCACCTAACAAGGTGAAAGTTTCTTGTATAAACTTGCAAATGAGCAGTGTGTGTACTCCCTCAGGATTAAGCACTTGCTCTCCATTGGCAATACAGCAGAATGTAATAGGTGTCTTCCCAAGGGACATCTTGATGTCCAATTTAAATTCCTAAATTTGCCTCCTTTTGGCTGGATGGTGAGTTTGAAAATGCTTTCAAGGAGACCGCTTCTGAGGGTGCAGATGGAGTGAACCTCTCTGTATTTTTTTGCTGATGGCTTTAATTGTTTCTTGGGGCATCTGTTGCAATCATTTTTCTTTGTGACTTTTTCTTCCCGAGCTCTCAGTACCTCATTGTGTTATGGATTTATTCATGCAAGACACAGAATGGTGGTGTGGGATGCATAAGTCTCTTGGAGATATTTTTGAAATGGAGATCTTCAGCATTTCAAAATATAGGTGATTAAAGATGAGAGGGGTGCTTGCATTTTTTACAAGTACTAGATGTTTGCACTGTTGTTACCGAAAGACTCCCATGGTGCTTGTTAATATTCCTGCGTTGGATTTTTGACTAGTGATGCTCAGCTTGAAAAAGACTTGAGCTGCAATTCTGATGACTTCAGGGTGGCTGGAGCAAGCTCCTCTGTGGGTAGATGGATAGCTGTCAGGCTGCTGGGCTGAGGGAGAGCCCTCTTTCTGCCAGGGAAGCAACAACCTCCAGAATGTTAGCTCAGATCAAATTTCCTGTGCCCCTAGCCTTTTTTTAAGAGCTCTCCCTTACTAGACAGTTCATCTGAGTTCAAAGGCTGCACTAAAAGGTGCAGAGATCTCCCAAATCTCCATTTTTAACTGAGCGGCACCCGTATCAGAACCAGTAGCTCCTCGATGAGAATCATTGTGACCTCTCTATTTTTTGTCTCCTTTATCATTTAATCTTTTTACTGTACACTCATTGATGCCATGAAAAAATAAGATGATGATATTTTACTTAAATTGCCCTCAGTGGGGTCATAAATAAAACCTCAGCATGGGTAAAAGTATTGTAATCTAGATCAACAAGTTCATTATTTGTTTGAGCGTGTAAGCTTTGGACTGAAGAACCCAGCTAGCTCTTCGGTTGCGTTAGGAACTGCACTGCCATGCATGTGCTGAGGTCTCCTGTAGCCGAGAGTGTTACACTTCTGCCAGGCATTTTTTTACAACTGTTTTTGTAGGACTTATACTAAGGGCTTAACAAAACAGAGTTTTGGATTTTGGTGCAGTTCACTTACCTAATATTTTAGCTTACCTTTTGTATTCCAGTAGTTGAAGTTTATTCTTAGTCTTAGACTCCTTTCAGCCAGATTGAATATCGCATCTATAGGTGCAAGATACCACCACAAAACTGTGCACGTGCAAGTATCAGTCTAAGGGTATGTGGGTGTACTTGTCTTGCTTCAGCCTGAACCTTGTCCTTTAAAGCACCAAGTTATCCTGTAGCTATTTTGTTGTTTTGTTTCTTTGACCATCTGAAGTTCAGAGGGCTCTGAACTTCAGGTTTGAAGAAGAGTCTGCATATTTACTTTGGCTAGCAGGCTCTGGAGAAACCCTACTTGGCTTTGGAGCCAGCCCACTTTCTGATTACGTTTTTGACACCCTTTACCTGAAAGTCTTTTCAACTGGTGCACTGTTCTTGTGTTGGTAATTTCTTCTTTACCTGAATTGTGTCAGACTCAGGGGCAGCTATCGAGCTCAGGGACAATAACATTTCTTTCCTGTTTGTGTACTTTAAAAACAATGCTCCAAACACCCTAAGATCCTAAGACACCAGGACTTGCATCTTCTTACATCTGTAAGGCATGGGAGGCCAACAGATTGCTCTTTCTCTTTGAACTGTTGCAGCTCTTCAGGCCATTAGTGATTCCATAGCTCATATTCCACTGAATAAAATAGGGGGAAAATGCAAATACAATACATTTTTACTTTATTTTCGTTGTTCTCTGCTCAGCCTTGCATAACAAAAGAATAATGTACAAGCTTTTACAGAAATCACTTTTGGGTAGGAAAAAAAATCATTCCCGAGGAAAGCTGTTACATATTCATGTCTTTAATTATCCTGTGCAGCCTCACCAACTGCAAGAGTTCAAAGAACAAATATCGAATTGCAAATAGAAGTATAATAAATTATACATTGATTTGTGCCCATCCTGTCCATATGTCAGCCACTAAGGAGTGCTATTTTGCCTACACATATATAGACACACTTATCTAGAGAGAAAGAATCAATGTATAATTTATTATAGTTTTCTGTAATGTGGTCTGAACTGTTTAAACAATCTTAAACATAAGCACACAAACACAGATGGCTTGGTTGTTCTGTTTTTGTTTGGCATGGTAAAGATGCCATCAGCTGCTGTCTAGTTTAACCACACTTAGTCATCCCTTGATGGTTTTAGTACATGAGCAAAACCTAGGTTGTGAAAATCTAGGTTTGTGACAACATATGGAATATTTGGCTCTGATGATGGCTGTTCTCACACTTTGATGAAGGTTTCTGCCCCACAAAAAAAAGACAGTGAAATGTCTTATATGGCTGCTCCTCTTTTACTTCAAGGCGAAGTGATGTAGGCTTGTTTTAAGCTGTTTGTGCAATATGTTCACAGTATGCCTGCTGACTTTTCACCAAAGTAGATAAGAAACACATGTTACTTCTCTTCCTTGGGTTCTGCTGTGGGAACAGTAAATCCTAGAAGATGGTTAAAATAGTTGCCAGGTGACACTGGATTCTTAAGCACTCGAGATTTACATGTGATCGAGCTTTTAGTCTCTTCATGATATTCAGCAAATAGTTATGTTGGAAGAAACTTTTCTTAGCATGATCAATACTACTTCTGTAATACTAGAAATCAGAAAATTTTCAACATGTTTTCATCTCTAATTTTTATTCTCTTGTGTATTTTGTGATTAGCTTACTAATGAGATGAAAAATGCAAGAGAATAGGATTGTTTTTTAAGCAAATTCATGTTTTCTTCTTCAGGTATAAACCACTACTGAAGCATTACAGAATAGGTTGAGGGGGATATGCGGTCTATAGGTTGTTTGAACCATATGTTCAGCCTGATGGGACCAAGAAGTATGGCAGCCTGCCAGATGTTGCTATTCTAACAAGTCAAGTGTACACAGTCAGGATAGCATTTGGCAGTCCTTCTTTCTTCCTAGAAGCTGCTCTATGCTTTACTTGACCTTTGTGCTGGACGCTACCCTTAAGGTCTTCAGACATGAAGAGGGCTAACACTGTGTCAGCTTTTTCTCCTTTTTGTTTTTTTTTTTTTTTTTTGTCCATCTCAACTGGAATACATTGATTCTATCGGCTCTTGGGTTTGTTGTGTGTCTTGAACTAGATGCCAAGTAAGGAAGCAAAAATGTTGAGAAAAATAGCCTTAAGACAGACATGCAAGATACACCTCAGATAGTCTGTTAGCGTACCCCAGCACCCCCCCTTGCTTTTTTATTTGTAAGAATGTAATGCAACATGAGGATGAAAGGGAAATAAAAAAATAAATAGGAAAAAATGTTGGATGAAAATAACATATAGCTGGAATAAAATTGCCTACATCATTGCATACATAAGGGGAGGAGGAGCAGGTGCTGATCTCTTCTCTCTAGCAACCAATGATAGGACCAGGGGGAATGGCAGGAAGATGTGCCAGGGGAGTTTAGGTTGGATAGTAGGAAGAGGTTCTTCACCCAGAGGGTGGTGGAGCACTGGAACAGGCTCCCCAGAGAAGCAGTCACGGCGCCAAGCCTGACAATATTCAAGAAGCATTTGGAAAATGCCCTCAGACACATGGTGTGAATCTTGGGGTTGTCCTGTGCAGGGGTGGGAGTTGGACTCGATGATCCTTGTGGTGGGTCCCTTCCAACTCAGGACATTCTTATGATTCTGTGATTACCAGTTTTCTCTCTCCTGTTTTTTCAGGGAGTCCGATAGCATATATAAATCAAGGAAAATAATCATTATAGAATAAGTTGAAATTATTAAATTGTTTTAATTTCCCTTCTGAGGCTTTCCACTTGATACCTCTAAGTATTTTCCGTGGGAGAATTAATCTCTGGAAATCATCACAGAATGATTTTTTTCCCAGTGGATTTGCATTATGATGGGGGGGCTGACTTAACTCTTACGTTCTCATATTTGAGGGTAGATTCCAGGAGGCTGGCTCAAAGGTGCTGGAAAAGAGGCTTTTATATCATATCATTAGGTACAGCAGAGCTTCAATGGTAGCGATTACTTCCCTTGGCAGGCAAGTGTATCCCAACCTGTCTTTCTAGTACAACCATCACTGTGTAAAATACATCAGAGGTATAGTTTGAAAGCTTTTGAGTCTGCATGGAATAGTAAGTTTCTCTGATGAAATAGAGCTAAGCTGTATTATGCCTGTTAGTGTAGTTTAGTTAAACCTCAGCCCATTAATTTTTCACGGGCTGTGTGGGAGGGATTGGAGCTAGCATGCAATTTTTTTTTTATTGCTACTGGGTTTTGTTTTGAACAGTGGTTAGCACATGCAACATAGAGGAATTTGTATGGTGGATTTTTGTTTTGTTTTGTTTTTTCTCTAGAGGAGTGAGATGATGTCCAAAATGTCGCATCCTTCTAGGTCAAGCCCCTAACACCTGCCCCTTGAAGTTCTTTTAGTCTTTGTGAGAAGCATCCTGATTACTGAAAGGTACAGTCATTTACAAAATCACTGCTTTTGCCTATGCCTGAAGTCTGGTGATTTAAAGAATTTTTCATCTGGAATTATTTTTAATTTTGAAATTGTTGTTGCTTCTATTACTGTGAATGGCTGCCAATTCCCATCCTTCCCCCCACAGAAATAGCCTAAGCATCTTGTAAGGCTAAGGGAGAGGGAGCAGAAGGAAAATCAAAAGAGAATGAAGGTCAGCCCCTTTCTCTCTACCAAGATACCTTGGCCACAACAGTAAATGGATAATGAGGCATCGACATTTTCTCAGAGGTGAGTACAGCTGTGAAGATCACAGTGGAGGAGGAGCTTGTGCAGCCCTTTGTTGCAGAGACATGGGATTAGGCTTCGTTCAGTTTTTTCCTATCTACCCGCTCTGCTCTGCTCTGTGGTTTTCCACTTACACCTCATCATTTGACTTTTCTGCTTATGGTTGGAATGCCTTTTTTTTCTCTCAGGTAATGAAGTGCCATTACAACCATCTTGTTACTCTTATTTTCCTCTTCATCCTCCGGCACATAGAGAGACACTTTCTGCGTAAGAACAACCGAAACTTCCACTGATACTGTGTAGCTATGTGCTTGCTTCCAGTCAGTGATACCATCTTGTGTCTTTAGATCAAAGCTGTCCCTTGAGACATTAAAACATTATGCCCTAGTCAGTGTTCCTTTCTTTCCCCCCCTCATTGTTCTTTTTGTTTTTTTCTTCTTCTTTTTTTTTTTTCCAATAGAGAAACTTGACACCAGAAAGGAATTGCCAACCTGGATCAGAGCATGAGACTGTATAAATCCAGTTAAATCCTGGTTTTTGGCTTTGAAGTTACCAATGCCAAAAATATCCGAAGGTTGTGCAAGAAACCCTCCAATAGGTGGGCTAATCAGCA
This sequence comes from Podiceps cristatus, assembly GCA_000699545.1. Lineage (NCBI taxonomy): Eukaryota > Metazoa > Chordata > Aves > Podicipediformes > Podicipedidae > Podiceps > Podiceps cristatus. The sequence goes on along the minus strand of KL254664.1, from coordinate 31,771 downwards.
CCTCTTTCTTCTCGCATATGATTAAAGAGTTTCAACTCAGAAGCTTGGTGTTTGAAGCTCTTCCAGAATTATGCTTAATATTAAACTGATACAGCCCTGCAAGGTTGCTTTTACCTCTAAAGGAATTCCTGTCCTGAGTTCCCTGGTGTGACTACACATGCTGTGAAAAGATCCTCTGTTTTGCCAGTTTTGGAAATTGTAAACGGATTTGAATAGTTCCTGCTTATGATAACACTGATGGTTAGTTTTATAGCCTCCTGCTGAGTTTTTCCATATTGATAAATACTCGCCTTTCTGGTTCCCTCTGTATTTTTTTCTTCTATGTGCACATATTCCTGGAAGCATCAAAGTTAAAATTATATGTAAATAGGACCCAGGCATCTTCTACTTCCCCAGTATAGTGTCCATAATAGGATGTTAGCCTCTGTTGTATTGTTCATGTGGAAGGTCAGCTAGTGCTGCTGCTTGAACAGCTGTTCCTGGTGCATCCAGGTAGCTTAAAGCATGTCTGCTTGATTACCCTCCACACTAATCTGATACTCACCACCACCTCCAATTTAGAGTATACAGATTCACAATTTAGGTTATATGTGCATTTGGTTTGAAGCTTTTTCATACAGGTTGTTTGTACCTCTGTTAAATACTGACAGACCTTGCTCTCTTCCTTGATCCAGCGTTGCTGGCTTTGGCTGGAAAGAGAGGAGGAATTCTTGGGACCAGGGGTAGGATGAGAAACTCCTCCTCCGTTTCCATTTGAGACTTGTCAGCAATAAAAAGGCTTTTGTTTGTTCTCAATCTTCCACACTTGGAAGATGAAATCCAACAGCAGTTGGTGACAATAATAGTTTAAAAGCAGTAGGGTTTTTTGAAGTAATAAAAGCTGTTTCAAGGACACACTAGGCAGATGTAAATTGCAGGAATGGAATCACAGCATGTTTATCATGAAGGTATCTTGAAGGCTACATATGCAGAAATATGAGAGTGAAATAATGAGGGTAAAACCTCTTACCTTCGTGTCAGTTATTTACACTGCAGCTGATTTAGCAAAATAACCTTCCACAGAATGGTGCTCCAGTCTGCACAACACATGTTCTCATATGAGGCGCTTGGGTAGCTGTGCTTAGGGACAAAGATCTATCTGAGCTTGGTTCCCCATGGGAATACCTTAGTTAACGCAAACCAGTTTCTACAGCCAAGAGCAAACTTGGAATTGAAGTGTCTGCTGCAGCTTTGGTCATCTTTGGATGTTCCTTCCTGAATATCTAGGCAGCTGTTGATCAAGGCAACTCTTCCTGTGGTTCAACAGCAAGGCTGAAACTCGCATCTCCAGCTTCTGAGATACCGCTGATAAAGAACAACTTTCAACAGTCATTGCAGACATAAAAAGGACAAACATTACATCTAGCGTAGCATAAATCAGGAAAGCAGCAGAGGAAGTAATATACCAGTCTTAGGAACATCATGAATTGAAAGAAAAGTAGAGATTGATGTAGGATATGTTAGAGAGGGTTTTAATGAGATTAAAAATAACAGATGAAATCCTGATGCTTCCAAATAAGAGTGAAATTTTTCCATTGCTACTGGTGGGGTGAACATTTTGACAACTATATTCTGAAAATAAGCAGATGTTTTTTCCTAAGCTTGTCAACCTGAGATTGTGATTTCAGGGTGAAGCAGGGATCTGAATTAATTAAAATGGGAATTTGAAGTTAACTGCATAAAGCATTTGCATGGATCCTTGCTCTTCAGAATTAGACATATTTAATTAAAATAAAGAAGATTGCCTAAGGTGCCCTTTGATTCTGGTTGCGTGTGGGTTTAATGCATTTAAACTCATCCACTTGCAGTGATCACAGAATCACTGTCTCGATTGTCACTGTGTACCCAGTCTTCGCATTATAAGTAGTAGGGTGATATTCTCACAAATAGTGGACGGAAGAACTCGCTTCTCTAGATATTACCAGTAAATAAATAGTAGCCAGAATATCTTCATTTACATATTAGTGCATGCTTTAGATGAGGAGAATATATATATGCATGTTTCTGTGAGACAGGAGAGATTTAGTGGGGGGAGGATATTGGTCATGTGGAGTATCTCTTTACTGTTATGATGCTTTTGTGAACCTGTGTTTGCTGCCATCTTTGGCAGCTGTATTAGATTGATTTGTGATTGCAGCTAGAAGGTTTTCAGACACAAATATGCACTGCAGCGATCACATGCTGCCAGAGCAGAAGGAAATAATAAATTCACTTTATGTGTTCAGAATATATTATCTAAAATTTAACCTAAAAGAAACACTGAAGAATTAGATATTCTGAAGTAACAATAGGGATTTTACAAAACAACATCCAAGCTCGGGTAACGTTTCACCTCTCAGCATCCCATTCCCAGAGAAGTGTGTGGTGAGGGCGGGGCAAAGACACAGCACGTCTGTTAAAGCCACTGCTGAGGTTTCCTAATTTCTGGAAAATGGCTACTAGAAGATTCAGCTATGCTTTCAAACCCCTATGCCAAGCCTGGTTTCCCAGCAAGACTGACTATGAAAATAGGATGGACACTTGGTTCTCAAAGAAACAGAGCAATGTTATTGCTAAGTGATGGATTTTATGTGGCGCTACTTAAGAAAGCTATCATTTTCAGAGTATCAGTAACTGGTACCTGACATGTAGTTTTTCCTTCGTATGAATCATTTTGGTTATAAAATAGGATTTTCCTGCTAACGGGAAAGTATATCATTTCACTGTTCAAGGGCCTTGTTTCCTTTTCGCTGGCCCTAGAGCATCCCCTTGGATAGCATTAGGAGGTATTCAGCGCAGTGGGTGTTCTCATTACCACTTGACATTTTGCTGTTTGGTTTTCTGCCTGTTGCTGTTTAATGATTTGAATTCTTTCTTTGCCAGTCCCAGAAGCCATTTAGCAAGCGACGTACTATTAGTGCTACTTAACAATATCAACATAGTCACAAGGAAAATAGTTTCATTTCCGAACAGTGCTACAGCATTCCCCCTTGCCATCTGCTCCTGCCATGTTCCTCACGGTCACGTCTCCCAGTTAACCCTTTGCTCTGGCCTCCTCACTCAGCGGTCTTGGGGAGGGTGGCACAAGCTCTGCACAGCTTCACCTGAGCTGTAAAAAACCCTCTGAGGCTAAACCAGACTGCGGCTCACGGTAACGGCAGTGACATGGGTGAAGTTTATGGCTGATGTAATTTGGTGTATATTTGCTTTGTTGAGGCACAGACAGACAGAGCAAGCACAGAAAGCATTGCAGGCTTCCTATCCTTAGCCTACAGTTTATCACAGGCACTTCACAACTCCCATTAGTGTCAGCTCTGGATGTCTCACAGCCTTTAATGTAATATCTCGAATAAGGCTGCAGACGGAAGATAATGTGCCTTTTGGGAGAACAAAAGGATAAGGACTGAAGATGAGATTCATCTTGCTGAAGTTAATCTACCAAAAAGATAGATTGCCAGTTGATATTAATCATCCATGCTTCCCTCTCTCCAGTGGAGAGGTAGGCATATCTCCCAAGGATGATTTACGTGACTCTAATCACTGGGCAACCCTGACTGTGAAGTGGCAGTAAGAGGCTGGACTGAGAAGGATGCTCAGCTTCAGATGAGCTTAGGTGGAGGCTGGACAAGTAGCAAAATTCTTTTGAGAGATGTTAAATCCAGAGCAATAGCATCTGGCTTATAAAATTCATAAACTGAAAACAGTTGGAGGCTGTGAGTTGTTAAGGGGTAGTATCAAATATGCTTGTCCCGTTGTGCTCTTACTCTTTCCTAAGCATCTATTTACCGCCACTGTTGGAGCTAACACTCAAGGGTGGTGGACTTTCTGTCTGGCACCATATGGCCATTCCTGTGCTGTAATGTGAAGCCTTTTTAGCAGTGGGAAGAGCAGAATATGCATTTAGTAAGAGATTTCTGCAAACAGGAGGTCAGCAGTAAGGTTTATTTCCAGATCTGCGTTGAAGTGCTACTGACCTACAAACAGAAAAAGTAGAATTTTTACAATTTTACAGAAGTAGCCTGGGCCAGTGCTTTATATCAGGTCACCGCAAGCCTTTCAGAGAGTCAGATGAGCTGTTTCTCCATGTGTTCCCTTCAGATGGTGCAAACAGCTTGTTTGAGTCTTAGACAGTACAAGGAGATTTGGATGTGACATTACTTGCAGTGTGGTGCATAGCTGTGCTGCTACATCAATGCTCCCTGCCTCTGTGACAGCAGCCGGCGGACTAACAGGGCGGAAGCTTGTCAATTCAAGTAACTCATTGAGAGCACAGAATGAGTGTCCCAAAACCCAGGTATCACTCACCAGAACAGTGCTCATGACCTCCCACCGTCTTGGGCACATGCACATAGATGTGTACCTCTATATTTTGAAAGATTTTACAGAATTATTGACCATCCTAGATGCTGATACCCTTAAAATGGGTTGCTAAGGAGGCAAGCATCTCAGATTGAGGTGCTCAGATTTGCTGCTGGTATGGTAAATGTATGCTCGTCATTTGCTGCAAAGATCTGTAACTAGTGTCTCCGTAGCTGTTAAATGGCAGCATCACTGCATAAATACACCTATGTTTGAAGTTAGAATTGCTTTTTATGGCAATCTCTACATAAAAAGAAATTCCGATTAAACTGAGCAATGTTTTCCTTATCAAATCCCAAGACATAAAAAAGGCCAGTGGAATTGGATCAAAACATCGAGCTGGGCCTGTTGTGAAATGGATGATTTTGCTCTCTTTAAAACACTCTGTGTTGAAACTGGCAACAAAAATCGTTGATGCAGGGGAATGTATCAGACTTGACTTTTGCAATTTCCTGTTTGGTTTCTTGCAAAATGCTTTTGTCTAATCATATTTGATCTCAAAGATAATTTTATTTAATGTGGATTAGATAGTATGACATATCCATTGTGGTCTTTCATCATTCTCTGTTTCATTTTGGATGTGACATGGTATTTTCTAGTAGAGATGAAATTTGTTCAGCAGTCAGCTTTGAAAGAGAGTCTTGTCTTTTATATCTCTGTAAAATGTTATGGATAACAAGCAAAAAAAGCTACTTTTTTTTCTCAAGCTTCTCAAGTTCTTCACTCTAATTTGTAGATTACAGCCACCACTGTGGAGAGAGGAGGTGTCTTATCCCCTAATCTTGTCCTGTTTAGCAGCCGCAATAGCACAGCTGCACACAGCTGGGAGGGCGGTATTTTGGTACCAAAGAGAGAGGTTGCTGGGAGAGCCAAAATGTGATGCAGAAGTTGAAGGATAGGGTGTTATAAGAAATTGATTTTTTCAGCCCAGTGAGGACTGGACATGGTAATTTAGGACCGATTTAGCAGCCTTCTGTGACATGGCTGAATGAAGGCAAGGTTGGTTCCTCTTATTCACAGTCTGTGGTGACTTAAACAGCACTGTAGAAGTTATAATAGTACTGCTACTAGTATAACAGCAGGAAGAATTTTTATTTCGTTGTTACAGAGCCAGATGTTTACCACTGAGAAAGATGGAGAATAATAATGCCAAAAGCACTTACAAGTAGGGTGTAAACCAGGAGATTTTAATTGAGTCTAAACATTGGAAGGTGACAGCAGCAGCACAGAAACCACTGTGGAGAAGGAAAGATTGGTTGGTGTTGCAGCAAGGGTGTTTCCTAAGGAGAACATTCCCAGACTTTTTTCAGCTTTCCTTGAGGCACTGGAGTTGTACCAGATCTGAAAGGAGAGTGAAGGTAGAATCCACTGATGTCTAGGTTTTACTCATTGCTTAACATCAACGCCATGATGGAATTTTTCCCTTCTGGTCAGGCTGGCGGAGAGATTTGGACATATAACTCTGGGGTTTTTTTCCCCCGCTAAAGCCATGGGTTTAGTCCACCTAGCTACTACAGTCCTGTAGGAGTTTTAGTTACTGAGTACTGCAGAGACATTAGGCTTTACGATACCCACGGTGCTCATGCTCTTCCTGCAGTACATAACAGTGGCAGTTCCCGAGGTTGCTGAGCAGATCTTTGGCTATTTACAGGGTATTAAGAAGTGTGGGTCCTGAGCATTTATAGATAGGTGCAGTAAATGTTCTCCAGCTTTTTCTGAAACAACATTCTCTACTTGCATGAGACTGTGGAGCCTGCACCCAGTGAGCCAGGGGAGACTCTTCCAGATCTGCATTCCCAAAAATACAAGGCGCAAGGATGGAAACAAAAAGCTTTGGTGTGAAACTTTTTTAGTAGTAGGCGGCCTTAGTACTGCAGGAGGTATCCTTCTTTTGACTGAATGAGGAATCTGTACATTTGCAGAAGGATGTAATTTTACACCTCTATGTAGAGGGTAAAATAGTTGTTGAATAATGAATATGTATTGTGATCTAGGATGAAGATGGGGAAACAATTGGAACCTGTATAAGGACAAGGTTAAATAATGCCTTTTTTCTTCACCTTTTCCAATTCCCTGTATTGAATAACTGCTAACTTACTGAGAACATTTCCTGGTGCCACTGAGAAATCCACCAAGAGCACCAAAGACACTTTGTCCTTCCCAGTAGGAGTACTCTGGGGTGGGAGAAGTGTTGGAAATCTGCCACTTACTTCATTGCTATGGAGCCTTCAAAATCCAATTTGAAGTTTTCCATTGCATAGATTTATAAATCCTGAAATTTTCCAATGTGTGGTTTGCAAATTAAGTTAGTGCACTGAGTACACTCCCCCTGTTTTATAGTAAGAACTTTTGCAATTCATATGCTTTTGTGTAATCTCTACGTAAATCTAGGGTTAACTTCTGAGTAATACATAAAAGGAGAACAAATACTGTGCATCATGTCCTCACTGTGTTTGCTCAGTGCTTTATGGCGGTATGGTACCGTTGCTGGCAGTCACAAAATAATCATGTTGCTGTAAACTCATGTTTTGCTATGTGAATGCTTTCTGGATAGCTGTATCTCCTCGTTCTAAATGCATATTATTACTTAGGTTGATTAGGAGCCTGCATGCCAGCTCTCGTGTATATTCCATGCAAAAAACATATGGTTTTTTGCAGTAATATCAATTCTGATAGAAATGGAAGAAATATTGTAAAGTGTGTGTCTGTGGTATTCCTGACAGATTAGCACCATGTACCTGAAGTCTCAGTAATTTTGCAGGTTTGCTAGTTGTTAGGCGTTTGTAATAATTTTGAGACAAAGCAAATACAGATACTGGTCTTCAATCTAATGTTGCTATCTCTTTCTTCACAGCTTCCTGTTATGGGAGGAGCCTTCATGGACTCACCCAACGAGGACTTTAGTACAGAGTACTCCTTGTTTAACTCATCAGCCAACGTCCATGCAGCTTCTTCCATGCAGAATCCACCAGAAGAGACATCTCGTTCTTCAAATGATGCCATATTGTTATGGATTGCAATAATAGCAACAATTGGAAATATTGTGGTTGTGGGAGTGGTGTATGCCTTCACCTTCTAGGATGACTGTCACTCCAAACACTGGAAGAGCGGATAACTGCAACAGTATTTGTCATGTTTATGTATGTATGTATGTGTTCATATATACATGTATAGCTATATAAATACATATAGGTAGGGACTTTGTTGATTAAGTGCTGCCATAATCACAGAAATGAAATGCAAGTTAATCATCTTGAATCTTGATGGCAGAAAGTTTGGATGCAATTGCAAATTGTGTGGAGGTGAGAGCTTTAACTGAGAACAGAGCGAATACCAGTTTTGCACAGAAATGTAATAAAAGAGAGACTGACATGGGCATGTCAGTAAATACAAAGAGAAGGTGAGATTTGTATTGAAAGTGCTTATTTTCTACTGTTTAGATTTTTCTAGCAGCTCTTCTGCATTTTGTCAGCTTTTTTGTGCATTTTTTACTGTGGTATAACGTTGTATGAAATTGTTCCATGTCATGTTTGCTGGACATCTTAGTTTTCCAGTTGGACTAAAAAGTTGGCATTGGCTCAGTTCTGATGAAGTACAAGTTCGTCACGTGTGAGGCTTCAGCACGTGCATACACTACTACTAGGCTGTGTTCAAAATCGTGAGTCTTAAAGCTATGACAGGCAGATGCATGCTGTCTAATGCTTGCCTTCCGGTATCGATTACTGGATCTGGTAATCTGTGAGTTGATGCTAAAGCCGTCAGCTGTTTGCAGGAGGAAGCAGAGCTGTTGCAAGGTCTGGCTGCTCTGCAGACCCTCTGCACTCCAGAGGAGGAAGGGTTAAACAGAGCAACTGCACAAGCTCCCATTTCTGTCTAGAGGTACTGGATTGCAGTGGTTTGTAGATGTGCCCCTTCTGGGAAACAAAGGCCAAATACCATGCTTTTCAGCTCATTTCACCATAATCCAGGTTTTTCCCAGCAGCCATTTACTTCCATAAGCTTATTGGTGTATCATCAAAAGAATGTGGGGAAATTGCAAAGCCTAATGAACAGTGAATGATGTCTATGGGAAGAACAGCATTGAAAGAAAGATTGGACACTTCTGCGCTCGTGAGGAAGTGCTTGCAAGAGTCAGATATGCCCTGGGGTAGAAACAGCACAAAAAGGGTAGTAAGTGACAGATATGCGAGTGCATATATTTCAGTATTAGTATGTCTGTGGATTCTGACGAAGCTCCTGGAAGTGATTTTTGTATAGCCTGCTTTAGGTAACAACTCTGATTATCATTTGGATTTGTTCTGTTGAGGGACAACATTTTCACTGCATTGTTCCTGTATCTTTTCAAAACAAGCTGTAGCCTTCCTCGTTTCAGAGACTATAAAATCTTGAGGGAAGAAAAAAAATCACCTCTGTCGGAAATATCCCCCTCCCCCCTTAAAAAATAAACACAAAAATATAAAATGCTTGCACTTTGAGAGTAGCAGACAAGTTTTTCCTCTATATCTGCATCTACTGTATAGGTTTTGTGTCTCATACAGCTACTACCCTAATTCCAGAAAACCTTGTCTGCAGGCACAGAGACTATTTTTGACACTTGCCTGCTGCAGAGCTTGAGGCTGGACTAATTGCTGCTGAACATATAGAGAGGTTTGGATTTTCTTCTTTTCTCTTTAAACCCATTTTCCGCAGGGCTGGTGGACAGTTACTTGAATCAAAGCAGCATGCCCCAAATCAATATTTATAACCACTCAGTAGTCACTGTGTGTGTTTTTTTCCCCTCTCTATGAACTGGCTTTTAAAGCTGGGAAAGATGCAAACAGAGCTAGCAGGGGGGAGAAAAAAAACGAAGTTGTTTTGAGGATAAGAAAAACAATGACAACTCACCTGAGGAACTGAGTTTCTATGTGTGTAGTTATTTTCCTGTTTGGAGGCAGGATTTTGTGAAGATGATTGAGGACAGACGAAATCAGTGCTGGGAAGAAGTTTGAGAAGCCCAGTTCTGAAAAATCAGTGGGACAGAAAGTAAATTCTGTCTAATAAAATAGCTGTAGTCTTAAGAATGATACCAAAATAATGATTTTCACTGTCCTAAAATAGCTATTCATTCCTTCATAGGCAGAGGAAAATAAAAAACAGGGGACTTGCATAAATTGTGTACTTTA
>KL254664.1:0-22201 GCA_000699545.1 Podiceps cristatus | reverse complement strand
CTCTTCCTTATTCTCGCTGAGCGGAAAGCAAGCTGTTAAGTGAGGCTGGAAGGCTGCAGACAAGTTTCCAATACAGAACTGAGCAGGCCAAGGTCTGGGACGAACGTGTGGGACCCATGGAAGTGTTGCTTAATGTAATGTACTGCTTCCAACCATTTTTTGGTATTCTGTTGCCTTTGTAATTGTATCAGCTACTCATGGACCTTCAAGTGTTTCTGCAAGCACTCTTTGCATGAAGAGCAAAACATTTCCACCATGATTAAAACCAGTTTGACACTATGGTACTTGCCCAATGGGGTTATTCCATTGCTTAATGAATTTGCCAGCGGAGTGCTGTGTTTAAATTTCCTAGAATATTAATCTAAGTGCAATTAGCAATGTTTGTGTTTCTGTCCCCAAGCACTGGACTAAATTCTTCACCCATGAAGAGCTTTAGAGTGGGAACAGCAAAGAATCACCACTCTGTTAATAAACTAAGTGACATTTTTGTGTTGCTTTTCACAAAGAAAGTGCCCTACTTTCATGTGAAATTGATAGTAATAGCAGCAGTGTTGGAAAACAGTGAGTTCTGCTTCCCTCACCCAGATCATCATCATACATATTTTCATCATTAGAGTCTGAGTTGTCAGAAAAGGCCAGACAGAACTTTAATTAAAGTAATTGGCTTGACAGGGTGAGATGGCAAACTGGGTGCAGGCAGCAAGTGCACACGTTTCCTGTCTCATAGTTAAACTCCACTCTAGCTGTGCAGCTTTTCTGTTGGGAAAAAAAAATATTTTTTGGATGCAGAAACAAGGATACTGCATGCAAGAGTCTGTACAGAAAACTGTCAGGTGTATTAAAGATCCCTAGATCACAGTGGACAGAGCTGGTTGAAACTCTGATCTGCTTTGATAGTGATAACATGCGCGGTATGTTTCTGGATATTGTGTTCTGGCTTCATCCACTACACCCACTTCCATCTTCTGGGAGCTTAGAAAAAGTTTAAATTTAACTGTTGAAAAAGGGGACTCATCCATCATCAGGTTCAGAGAAGTCACAGAGGGAAGAGGAGAAGTGGATGAAGGGTGGATGTTTCATAGGTATGGTCCTGTGAAATGTGTTACTGCTTCTTTATGTGGGGATATGTTGTACCCCTGTCAGTGCAGCTTGGCTTGGAGCACTGTAGCTTCTCCTTTCCTTGGAGGCAGGCAGTTGGATAAGTGCTGTCACTCACTGAGGGGTGGCGAGGAAGCTCAAACACATTCCCAGAGCTGTCCTCTCAAGCTCTTCCGTAAAAACAGAAGAGAGCTCTGTGCTTTGCTGAGCACTTTGCAGGATTCGACTTACATATAGAAGATCTGTGCTTGAAATAAAAGCATCTAGCACAGATAAGATCCTGACTGGAGTTTGCTCTGTAGCAGACAAAGCAAACCCTTTTCTACATGCAGTGTTAGACCCCTAGCTATGTTGTAAACATCAGTGTACAAACACAAGAAGCAATACTGTATGTGCTCTGCAAAGTCTTTAATGAGCCATAGGAAGCAGGTAGACAAACTGGATGCCCTAACACGTCTCTTCTAGCCATGGCCTCTAGGGATCAATAGCAACATATCAAATAATTGAACTGTCTCTTAAGAATTGTTTTCTTCTAAGCAGCCAGCAGCTCAGCATGGCAGCTGTGCAGCCCCCACAACAAAAAGACTGAAGGCTGAGCAGTTTCCAAGGTGGGTGCAAAGGCACATTACATAGGAGAACTGAGTGGGGAAACCCGCACACCTACTCCTGGTATATTTTTATCTGCAAGGCTAGGAGTCTGTGCTTGTCCACAGCATTAACATCCTCCTAAAATAAAATGAAGGAGGAGGATGTATTTCTGTGTCAAGACACTTGCAAAACTGAACAGCAGATTTTGAAACTGATACAACAGCAGTAGCAGAGAGACTCGTCTGCTACAAATAATGTATTTAGCTATTTGAGTGGGCAAGTGAGCTGATAGATACCTCAGCAGTAGAGATCCTCTCCTCAAAATCCTATTTGCAGTGGGACCAAACTGCTGAGCAGCCTATAATAACAAGTCTCAAATCAAGAGTGAATAGAAGCAGCCAGCCATTATAGTCTGATCCTATACGTCCATTTGAAAATAAAAGGAAAATGTGCCTTTGTGTATGGCACAAAACAAAAAAAGGGGTCCTTAGTCTGTAGATTGTGATGTATTTTGTTTATTATTAGAAGCTGCCTTTTTGCTATTCTCAAACGATTCCAGTTGTTAATATCTTCTTCACATTTCTCTGCAGCCTGCTGAGAGTTACTAATTTCACGTAGCTCTGTCCCTTTATCCGATGTAATTTTACTGGGTTTCCTGTGGCTAATCACAGAGCAGAATCTGGAAAATTATTCTTTTTAAGGATGATTTCCATTATTGAGAGAACTAGGCCAAAAATCAGAATCCCAGATCAAAATGCTTCTGTGCTTTCAGAGCATTCAGAGCTCTGGAGAATTGGATTTCATCTGGTTGATGCACAGAAAGGGAAAGGGCAGTCAGGTCCCCGGTGGTAATGTCAGGCATCAGGGTTCTGACAGGCAGGGCTGAGCGCTTCATTAACTCCTGCGCTGCCCCTCTGAGCCCGGCTGCCTCCTGGACATTCAGCCTGAGCTGCTTCCAGGAACTAACCACCAGGTACAGCCCGTCCTTCCTCGTCTTACACTCATTTCCGTGAGGATTAGCAAGCTGTATTTATTCCGTTAGCAGCAGGAGAGCCAGAGATCAATATTCTGTTAGGTATATTGCTATTGGGAGGTTGGTCAGCCACCGTAAGGTAAAGATAGGGATGGTTTAGCACCCTCCTTCGATCTGGGGACATCCTAAAGAAAGCAAAGCATCCTGGGGCTCCAGAGTCTCCTACTGCCTTTCATCTGACGCTACCTTTTTGTGTTTCCTCAAACAGCCCCTCTTTGCCTTTTACATTGTCTTTCCAACCCAAAATAAGGAAAATGAAGTCACCACTATGCTCTTCTCTGGACAGGTAGGGAACTCCTAACGGACAGGGACCAACCATGTCGCATTTTAGGTTTTGGCCTTTCAGGCACAAGGTAGACAGAAAGAGTCCAGCTGTCCACCCAGGAGACTCTGGGGGAACATGTGCCTTTGCAGAACAAAATACACAGCAATTTTGTCTTATTTTGGCCTGTACCAGAGTATTTACACCAAGACGGCATGGCCAGACCTGCCTTTGCAGTAACTTGTTTTGGGAATTACAGCAACACAGACAGGAATTGGGAAAGAAAAAGCCCTGATGATGCAAACCTGTCACATGTCTAATCATCTCAGAGACATGCCTCTGAAGGCAGGTTTGCCTGAGTGTCACAGGCAAACTTCCTCTGTTGGTACTAAGGCAAATGCCCCTTTGCATGAACATAAATGGTGTCTCCATCTTTTTGGGAAGCCTTGGGAGCATTGTGCCACCTACTCCATCTTTCCTATGCAGGCTGCTATTGAAGATATTTTTCAGTTTTAGAACATACTTGAAAAGCTTCCCATGTTGGTAGAATACATGCAAGGTTTACCTTCCAAAGCACTGCTTAGTCTCCCTGTAAAAGTGAAAAACACCTAGGTTTCTTAAACATGGAATGTTAATGAGTCAGAGATATCTGTGCAGTAGCATCATCTCATTTTAATCCACAGCTTTGTCAGTAATGCTCAAAGGGGATCTTGTTATTGTCCACAATTTACAAAGTCTGAAAACAGAGACAAGTCACTTCTCAGGAATGTCTCAGAGGTCACTACCTGATCCTTCATAGAATCACAGAATCATAGAAAGGGCAATCACATCCTTTAGGCTGCGTCTTTCCTCATTCCTTCCCAAAATACCCTGATGTAAACTCACATCCATCCCTTTAAACCCCTTGTTACCACCACGTTTCTCTGTGCCTTCATTTTATTTCTCCCCTTGCCTTCTCTATTCTTTTCATTCCTTGGTATCGGAGCATGTGAACATTTGGAAGCCAGCAATCTTCTTCAGCCCTTCTTTACCACCACCTTGACTGACCTTCACGGACAGTAAGGACAGTGACAAGTAAGGACTTACCACAGTAAATGCAAAGATCCGTGATACAAGGTCTCTTCCCGTAGGAAGTTCTTAATCATTATCTGCCTTAGGAAACAACAAAGTGTTTCCCCCAAGTGGAAGAGTAAGATGTGGCTTGGCAACCGTATTCTCAGCATCCATACCACCCAAAGCTACCTTTTGGAAATTTGGATTTTATACATATACTGCACCACTCTGCAGTCAGTATTTACTGAGCTTTTTCCTCAACCCAAAGTCCTTTGTTATTTTTAGCAAATCAGAATCAGTGGTAATGGGCTTGGGGTGGGGCAAGGGCGGTGGCAGTGCCACCACAGGAGACTTGAAAAGCTCCACGTGATTTATTGTAGAGTCAAGGCTACTAAACACTAGCCTTAAAGAAAAACAACCACAATGTGCTAAGCCATTTCAAATCTAGCCACAGCTGCAGTTCTCAGATGGACGGCCAAGCTGCTGCAGCCAGATCGCATGTTTCTAAATCTCGTCGTGACCGAAAGGAGGGGTATTCCTTGGCTAGAACCGAGAGAGCTGAACGGCCTCCCTCACAAGTCCCGGCTTCTTCGGGTATCGTTTTGGGAGCTTCCTGAGCTGCGGTTATTAGGGTGGTGTCGCGCTTCCTGTGGAGTTCGGTCCCACTAATGAGCACATAAGCTTGGACTGTTTATAGATCTAGGCCGAAAACTTTACAGTTAGTGCCATCGTAAGGATGATCGAAGTTCCCCAGCCTGCAAGCTGCTCTGTCCAGAGGGACCTTTGCCTCCACCTGGAGTCAGCTGGATTAATAACGCTTCTTCTACACTTCTGACATCTGTTTCGGTGAATCAACTTGCAGGATTAGCTCTGGGTTGCTGGCATTTTATTTTAAATATATCTAAAGAAGTCCATAATTTCCTAATCAAAAGAAAGAAAGAAAGCAGAATGCTGTATTTTTTTAAATGGGAAGGCAATAAAAAAGAAGTCTGAGTATTTTGATAGATGTGCTGGAGGGATATATACTGTAGCAAACAGTTGCACTATTTTTTCTATTGTCTGAGCACCTAACCTGAGAAATATTTGTTCTTTCTCTAACAAAGACCTCTTTCAGTTATGAAGTTTGGATGGAGTGGAGCGCAAAGCCCCAATGAAATTTTAAACTAATGTACATAAATCCAGTAGTTAGCTTTGTGAGGCAGCCTGTTACATTTATTTTTCAGTTATCTCAAATATTGCCTAGTTGTTGGGATTTTTTTCCAAAATATGCTAAATAGTGACACTTCTGAAAGCATCTGTACTTCATGCAAAAATCAGTCATATGGAAATGACATCCTTCAGCTCATGTAAAACAGCTTTACAGGAGCCCTTTGGTATGCACTGTTATTTTTCTTAATAATCTCTGACATTTTAATTTGCTTGCGCTTTCTCTCTGCTACCCTGTTTTGTACACAAACAAGTTTGCAGGGCTTCTCTGTATTGTTTTTGTAATATATGAGTTGGTTTAAAGAAAAGCCCCTACTCTTGTAATCGTTCTTGAAATGTGGATCTCTGTGTAAAGAGGAAAACAGTTTTTAAAATGCCCTCTGTTTTCTCTAAGTTTACTGTAATTAGCAAGTTTAGTTAACAGAAATGTGTTCTTTTAAGCTCCTGTTATATTCTTTTCCAGTTATTGACTGCTTTCACTATGTGTGTACTTAGTACTTGTTCCTTCTTTTACTATGGTGAAAATGACAAGTTTTGCTAATATTGGATGGAAATTGTGTTTTTGGATAAAGTTCTTCAAATTGATGGCAGTGTGTGATTTTTCATTTTATTCTCAGTTTACCCGAGAGTATTTAGAAGTCTGTAAATGCAGTTATTTAATTATTACCTCCAGTGATAGACCGACACTAATAATTTGTTGCAATTTATAAATTGGAATGATTTGTCAGCCTGTGGAAACCATCTCTATGGCATATGTGGCACAAACAAAACACCATTGCTATTTCTACAGAAATGGATTCACCTGCTCTCAGAGTCCAGGAAGTGCCTCAACACATCTTGGAGCCAAAAAAAAAGATGTCTCAACTGCTTCAACCATAAGCTCAGAAGCCCTTGTACCATGACCCCTTGCGTCATTGCCCTCTCCCAGTTCTCTTCAGATTAGCACGGCCTGTCCCACGGTGGATGATTTTGTGACTGTGGCCCCAAACTCCTGCCCCAGGGCAGCCATTCCAAGGGCTTTTGGGGACTTGAGGGGGTCCTCAGACCTCACTGTAGGATATTCAGCCAGCTTCATAAAGGCAAATAAGTGGCATGAGGAAGAAAGGAAAACATTTGGCTCTCCTAATGCAATACAGCATGTAGACTATCACATGCTTTATGATTCTGCAAAGGAGATCCAATGAGGCGAGTACATTCAGATCTACCGAGGGGAGGACAAAAGGATGTGCTAAGTGACCCCTCATGCACAATTTAAAATAAAACTTTGACTTACTTTTGAATGAATCAAACTCAGAACATCACAAAGCTGCATACACCAATCCTGATAGCAAGTCTGACAAAAATTCTAAAATAAAAATAAAAATAAAAATCAAAGACAGGTTTACTTCTAGTCCCAATCTTTACTAATCTAGCAACATAATGTATTCCAGAGTTTACCCATCAGAATGTAAGGGAGTGCAGTTGCTACACTACAGTAATATTTAATTGTAATTCACTTTTCCATTGCAGCTATGGAATAATACAGATCTCAATTGTGCTCATTTCTAAATTCTGCATAATAATTATAAATGAGAATAATTTAGAAATGGAAGAGAATGTTCTGTTGAACAGTCAGGGAGTAAGAACATCAGTCATTTAAAGATTTAGCAATGTGTGTTCAGACAAAACAAGCTGAAATTGTTGGCGCTGTTTTCTTGCACACTGTTGTCTACATAAACAACATGTAAATTGTTTTGTCATGAGACTAAGAAAGCACATGAGCCTTTTAGCTCAAGAGACCCTCTATAGCATTTCAGCTGCCATATTTTGCTTTGCCTAATGCTAAATTACAGTTTTCTTTAGGATAATGAATAATTAACTCAAATATTTTGGAATGGCCGAGTGACTTTACTGTGCTAACTGCAGCACGCACACGTCTTACACCTCTATAAACGGCCTGCTATCCATTTCACTGCCTGCTGTGATAAAAGAAACATTGGAATCAAACAGAAACTTGCCTTTTGCTTTGAATTCTTATGAGATGCCGCAGTGTTTCCAAAAGGCAGCGGGCTGCGAACACCACGCTATGAAGCTGCCAGCTCACGTGCAGCGCGGGTGCTGGCTCTGCGGCTCAGCCCCAGCCATGGGGATCACACCAATCTGCGTAGCCACTGCACCTGGCGTGATCGCCGTGGTCGCACACCAAGCCAGCCCGCCTGTCCTCCCCCCGTGCCTGCCAGCACAAGTCAATTAATGCTCTTTCCTATAAAGGTTTTATTTTGAGCTAATTAATGCTGTTTCTTGTAAAGGCTTTATTTTGAGCTCAGCAAGTCATCCAGAAAGTTTATATTACAGTTTACAAAGATGTGTCTTGTAATTCTGAATATGTCACATCAACTAATTCCCATTTTTTCCATTACGTATTCAGATGATCCTTGCTCATTAGAGGCAAGAAGGATGCTCCTTTTATGAAGGTTATTTTCCTTGTCATTTCTATTTTGACTTACAAAGGTTTTATGCTCACAGATGTTAGTTGGGTACAGAAACAAGGCTTACTGGTCTGTGAATTTCCCTAGTGACTCCTTACAGGACGGGTAAAGTGAGTTATTACTCCCTGGGCCTCCAGTGTATCAAACAATTTTAAACAGACTTTTTTTTTATTTTCTCAGCAGCTCAGCTCTTCTTCCAAGCACCTCAGCAGGGTTTTTGTTTGGTTGGTTTGGCTTCTTTTTAATATTATTTATTTCTACTCTTTCATTTCTTACTCTGTGCTAATACCCAAACTCTTTTGATCTCTGGCAATATTTATTACTTGAAAAGGTTTTGAGTAAATATTCCTCAAAGTCCTCTGTGAGAACAGCTGATGCAAAGAAGGTACTTACAAAGTATGTATTTCCCTCACTTTCTGGTAAATCAAAATCCCCATTAATTCCTTTGAAAGTCTCAAATTTTACTTTTTTAATAGTTAATATGACCAAACCAGTTTCTCTTAGCCAAACTAGTATCTATACTTTGTGCAAACTTCCTTAGTAATTTCTGCTTACTATTTACCGACTTGATTTTGTTTCATTTGGGTCCCATCTTCTGAAGTACATCTTGATTGGAGTCTCCTAAAGTCAAACTCAAACTTTGGCCATGTAAGAATTTTCCTTACCTTCCTATTTCCATTGTAATTCAAGGATATGTAGGACCTCATTCTTAAAGTTCTTTTCCCAAGTTGCCTCACTTCTGATTGATTGTACACTTCTGACTGATTGTACTCCAGATTAAACCTTAATTTAAACCTTAATTTCTACTTCTTCCAACTGCAATCCAGAGTTCCTATTCTCCAGGCAATATCTTGTCCTGTTTCAGAATAGTTTTGTTTAGCTTCAATTTTACCTATAAAATGTTAAATGACCTATGATGTAACAAGAATCAGCATTTTCAGTAAAGTACAGTTCAACAGCATAATTATAAACATCTTTAGGCTCCCATATTCTAAAACTTGCAATATGATCTTGTCACTGAAGCAACTTCTAAAGATATCAATGTGAACAGCATACTGTGTTGAAATTGTCAAACTGATTTTTCTTTTTTTATATAATCTAGTATCTCTTTCTTGATATCTGAGTTCATCAGATTATGTTCTAACATATACAAGTGCTGGGGTTAAGAATGCTTTCCCCAGTGAGGCTGATTTAAGTTAGACAAGAGCCACCCTTACTTTATAGCTCGACAACGATGCCCTTCTTCGTTCAGTGCTTATGCACTTACCGTGCGTTAATTCACGCTAAGTGGGGAAGAGCAGTCTCAGAAACCAGCCGTGTCAAGAACAAATGACTTGGGGGTCTAACAAGCTCTTCTTCAAACTGACTCATTACTTAAACAGCATAGAAAGTCATCACAGGTGCTGAAGAAAACCACAGCAGGGCTACTCTGATGAGAAACTCAGACACTTTCCCCGGTTTGTGTGCAGCACCGGCTCCCGCACGGGGCCGCAGGAGGGCTGGCCGGGGCAGAGAGCGGGATGCGTCCCTGCAAGGTGGGGCACGCACGGCTGACTCGGGAAATTACCGCAGAGTAACTACTGGTTGTAAATTACCGCATCTTCTCTGTGTAGATAAAGCCTGTGACTCAGTGGAAGGAAATAGGAAGGGCCTCCTTGCCGTAAGAGAATTCCATTGTAACACATCCATTTTCACAGGAAAGAACCATGTGAAAAGAATAAATGTTAAATCAAGTGGTGAAGCACTGTTTTATATTTAAAGACAAAACAAAAACAACAGAGTAAATTTGACATAGAAGCAAGGATAATGTTTCTTTTAAATCACTTGAGTATTTCCTCTTATGGCACAATACAAACCAGGGAAAATGCCACCACATCAGATTAGCAGAACTCACATGCAGAACCATTCCACAACTGGCAATAAAAAAAAAAAAATCTAACATTGTGGGGTTTTTTCTGCACTGCAGGTGTCAATTGCCTATTCCATGTGCATCTCACTTACAAAATTCTAGCACAATAGCAACATTAAACCCCCCACCCCCACCCCCAAAAAAAACCCCAAACGGTTCCAGAGTACAGAAAAGCAAATTTTGCCTGGAGGCTTTAGTCCAACTGACCTCTTGAAGGATAGATTGTGCTTTTTGTAGCCTGCTGGAAGGGCAGCTCTGCTGAGTCGCCAGGAGCAATTCTGCGACGGGCACTTCAGTGGCAAGAGTGACTTTGGCCCAACCCTTACTTATACTGTGGACATAGCCAGTGGACTTCCCTTTGCATTCCTCATGCACCTCTCATTTAATGTTCAAGTTTTTCACGACACCATAGACTGCAAGATAGGACTTTATTTTCATAACCAGCTTAGTATCTCATCAGTGCAGGCATTTGTCTTCTGCCACTTTATTTAGCATAGCTGCAATCATGTTAATTTATTCCTAATGCTTTCAGCTCACACCAGTGTTGAGATTCCACTGAAAAGCTGCCAGAACTGATATCTCAAGTCTCACCTTTGCTGTGAAGAGCGTACAAACTACATTCAAAACTCTTCTCCTTTCCTTGGGTTTGCCTTTATTTTCAGTTCAAGCACAGAACTCCATAAACTTTAGCCTACCAGTTCTCTGTATGAGGATCCATATGTCCAAATCCCACCTGAAAGCCCTCTGACAAGCCTTGTTTCCATTGCCTGGCAGAGAGGTGTAAAGTGTGTTTCTGGGCTGAGAAACATGTTACACCCAGAAAAGTCCTGGTCCTCACCTGTCCAGATTGGGGACCTCACTGGAGTACATCAAGTTGCTTTCTAGCTTGCATGCTGGGGCACTGTTGGTTCGGGAAGCGTCTTTATGTGCCCCTGTCTCGCTCATCTACTTGGTCAGGAATTGATCCCATCCATCTTCACCCAAAACAGCAGGAGCACTCAAGGCTGACTCGTGATGCAACCAAAGGACTGGTTATTACTTTAGCACCTTGAAGCATTTGCAGGTGAGAGTTTTGATAGCATAGATCCTGAGCTTCAGCTAATGATAGGACCCATGTGGTTAACAGCTCAGGTTAGATGAGAAACGTAATTTCTGCATCAGATCTTTACACTTGATGCCAAGGTGAGTCAGCTGAAGAGTTCTACATACCATACACAGTCTTACTATTTATTACAGTGTCATTTTGAGGTTTCTCCTCTCCTGATCAACTTGTAAAAGAATAACCACGTGGCTCTAGAAATTTGAAGTGAATAATTATTTTCATGCAAAAAACGAAGTCTCATCCTCCCTGCCTATTTCTAGCTTTGAATCTCAAACTCAGGGAAGGTATTTGAAAGTTAGCATCCAGTCCACCTATTACTGTAGGAAAAAAATGGTTAGGAGAAACCATTAAGACCTTTGAGTTATTTCAGATACATATTTGCCAATTGGAAGTCTGCATAGCATTTGCTGGGGAACTTGAAACAATTGCAGTGGCCATGTTAATAAACCGTGGCAGCAAAGCTGCATATTGGTGCTTTTTGTCTAATCCTTCTTAAAATATGAAATTGCTGATTGGAGGAGCAGTATAAAACTCATGTTCTCTATTCCCAGCTGAGCATCCTAACTGTTCAGACACTTGTATTCACTCTCTTCCAGTTAATCTTTATTTAGTGCCTGAAGACTAAAATAGGAATGTGGCAAATAGTATTTTACAGCTCACTGAGTTCAGCCTTCACCTCAGAAACGTGAGTTCACCTCCCCACATGCAGAAGAGGAACCCGAGCTGCTCTCCTCCACATTTAGCCAAGTGCTCTGACCAATGAATGCTGGACATTAGGGGGGAGGAGAAGGAAGGAGAAAAAAATATAATATCTCAGTCTTTCATTATTAATTAGTTCTAGTGGTGCACTGAACCTTACAGATGAAATTTGTGGTCCATAAAGCATGGGCTGCCTGCTTGTGACCATCAGAAGAGCTATCCTTTGGGTAAAGTCCCAAAGTAAACCTTAGGAAGCCATAGGTGCTTGGGTAGTTCCCATGTTAGACAGCTTCCAAGAGAGATTTGAGAGGCTTTGAGAGTTTTGAGTTCGTTTGTTTGTTAAGATGGAAACCCTGATGACAGAATGCAGAAGATTAACCTTTTTAGGGAACTATTCGTAAGTCATTTGGAAGCCTAAGTCTTACCTATTGATTGATTTATACACTTGAAATTCATTAAAAATCAGTATAACTACAGAATTGGTTTGGTTTCTGTCACTGTTAAGTTATATAGCATTATGGGTTTTTTCCAGCAAGCTATATTGTTTATATCTGTTGACACGTTACCTTTTCAGGTTGGAAGCCTTTCTAATAACCAGATTCAAGACAATATGTTTTTGGAGTAACAGATTTTAGTGTCTGTTTCACAAAACATAGGGTTTGTTTGATTTAATTGGTTTAGTGCAATCTGTGAGGTTGTCAGAGGATGGCATCATAGTTTCTTTGAGTGGAATTGCGAAGAAATGAAGGAGATTTCTGAAAGGAAGCTGTTCAAAAAAATCTTATTCTGATGAAAACTGAAGTAATTCTTCTGACTTGTTAAATTGTCATTTACAAATGCCATACCATGTAAACTTTGTAGTGTCTGTATCACTTCAACTCCTTTAAGCCTTAGAAACAACATTTAGCTTGGATTTGAGGCATTGATATGTATTAAGAACTGTTCTTCTTCCCTTTGAAATCAGAGGCAAAACCCTTATCTGTTTGCATGGAAAAAGAGCCCCTAAGCCTCTAAGTTTCCAGATGTGAGGATCTTCGTGGTCCTTTTTCCCCTTGACCTACAAAGTTACCTCAACACATTACAATACATGAGTTATTTTTATTCTACAGTGATTCGCTTCCCTTCCTTTTCTCTCCTATCTTCCTTAAATTATGTCAACATACACACTACAAGTTCCTTCCATTCTTCAGATTATTTGATATTGGAAAAGCATATAGATGTCCCTGAACAGCTGCAAAGTACTATTCATGCTGAAAGTCATCTAAGATTGCACTATCTGAAATCTGAAGTGATATTTTTCCTGTCTTTTTTGAGAGACCAGTAGCTTTGATATAATCATAACCGAAGTATTTCCCTTCTTTTCCATCAGTAACAAATACAGTGTAATGTAATTTTATAGCCTTGAGGCAGTATTAGTGCTGTCTACTGGAATGCTACATTATCTACCATGAACTAATCGTTATATCGCATTTACAGTGAATGATGTCTTTTTCTTTATAGGTTAAAAAACCAAAATTATATATATCCCATCTGTTCATTGGTATATGAAGAATTCACAGAAGGCTCTCCCTACCCCACCTTATCCTAAGTCACATAGGATACAGTCATGTTTTAGTTACGTGGAAATGAAACACAAAATTAAAATAGACATTGAAAAAAAAATACAGCCCATTTTTTCTCCTAGATTTGTTTTTCAACATACCTTTGAAAAAATACTCCTCCTCAATAAATGGAACTCAGTTACTGAAAGGATTCATAAAATATAAGTGTTGAGAAAGCACTGTTTGGAAATTTGTGGTCTATTTATGTACAAGCTCAAGTTAAATAATCAAAGTGTCTTTTGACTTTGGAATCTTTTTAAGAATTCTTCTTAAATATTGTTGAAGGTCTGTAGCACAACCTTGAAACTTTCCTCTCTTCTGTGGTTTAGTAACACAAAGAAAAGTTATGTTCGATGCCTTCCTATGTATTTTCCTGAGAATCCTTGGAAGCAACGACATTAGAATTTCATTTCCATTACTCAAAGTAACACCATAACTTATTGATTGGAGGAAATTGAGCAATATTTTCAGTAGATCCTCAAAAGATAATCTTACTCATCTTTTTCACACACATTTTAAATGACTCTGGCTAGTGCAATATTAGCTTCGGTAGGATCCTTCTTGATTTAGACCACTAACATTAAGCTGAGTCAGACCCTTTATTTCACATAGGGCCCAGAAAATGCACAGCAGCAATGCACAGCATTGCTAAGTCTTGGAGAAAAAGAAAGCAACAGTTTCTAGTCAGTCAAGTTATCATTCTTTAGCAAGCTCAAAAGCCAGGGGAATTTGAAAATTCTCCTTTATAATATTGCCACGATTCCTGTCAACATTTCCATTTGCAGAATGACAACTCAACTTTCCCTTTTTGAACCAGTATTTTAAAAGAGTGAATCTGTTCCTCAGTTCCTGCTAGTACTTTTCCTCCTTTGCTACGGGAACCTGCATCCCTGAAGACAACAAGGGGAAAGTTCTCTGCATAAGGATATGAGAACTGCTGCTTGGCTGACATATAAATGCCTATTTTCCTTCAATGGCTCCAGATTTTTAAAATCAACTCACCCCAAGACCAGTGGACCTTGAAAGAAATTTGCTGATTTTATGTTTCCTGTCGCCACTCTTTGAAACTGCTTTCCGAGTTCTCCATGAGCGATATCCTGTCTCACTAAGTCATGAATTAACAATAAACTATTTCCTCTTTCTGGTGTTTCATGTCAAAAGAAATAGCACCTTATTGGAGATCCAACCTCTGGTCAATTTTTTTCCTTTCTTTTTTTAATTTGTCTTTCTAAACTCTCTGCAGTGCACCTTCTGTGTTCCTATTACATTTGATTCTTTTTCCTTTTGTTGGCTTCTTACATGTTTGGTTTTAATTTTGATCCCCTTCTACCTGTGGAGTTTCATTCTGCAGTTTGGTAGTCACCATTCAGGAAATCTCAGAACCTCAAGTTAATGAGTGGGAGCGCTCATCTTAAATTTTCACTGGGTGAATCAGGTACTGGACATCTTAGATGCTAAAAGCTGCTTTTCTTGTGTTGTGTTGTTTTTTTTTAATTAAAAACAAAAAAAAACGCCGAACCTAAACACACCACCACCCCAGAAAAAAAAAACAAAAACAAAAACAAAAACAAAAAAACAACCACCACCATGAAAAATAGCCTTAAAATCAGGGAATAGACAGGATTCAACCAAACTTGCACAGCCCAGAAACCCAATAGCGTTTGTCCGATCTCAAGTATATGCCTGAATGTTGCAATTCAGCATTAGACCAAGACGCCTGAAGATACTTTCCTGTCTACACTCAGCAGTATTTTCACATTAAAACAGTGTTTTGCTGGGGTCAGCATATCCCTTGCTTAGGAAGTGTGTCCCTCTCACTCGGAAGTACCAAGGATAGCTTGCCCACGTTTATATCAGCCGTCTTGGTACAAGGCCCTGCTCTGCCCGAAACACACCCTTGTGTTGTCAGGCACTGACAAATAGTGCTGCTGTGCACAGCCAGAACTGACCCCAGCCTGATGTGTATCCCGAATGTGTACACCTCTTGTGAGGCTTCATTTCTTGTACTGGGCCTAGAAGATCTATTTCCTGCCCCAAAGGCCGCTGTGAACACCACTCTAACACTTCATGGGCCTGCAGGTGGGAAAGCTGACATCCTTGACCTTTTTTTTTTTCCATTAGAGCCTAGTGTTTGGAGCATTCTTTGAGGAACTGAGACACCAGGCTGAACCTTTGCAGAGTTTACAGTGCCTATAGCCACCCGACCCAGGCACACCTTATCCCAGGACCAGCTCTCTCAGATCTAGAAAACCAGTTATTCTTGTCATGCAACAAAGATACTGTGGTTAATTGTATAGGTAGGCAGAAGCTTGCTTGACCACCAGTGGCCAGATGGGACATCACTCTGAGGCTGTTATCCACCAACTTGGAGGTTTAATGGAGACTGCTGATCTTAGTAAAACTAAGTTTATTTAAAAATGCCAAATAACTGAAGTTTAAGTAATACAGTATTAGTACTGGATTATGCCTTTCAGTGTTTAAAAGGCCTTTGGACAATCCCCTTGATAACATGCTTGAACTGTTGGTCAGCCCTGAAGTGGTATGGCAGTTGGACTAAATGATCATTGTAGGTCTCTTCCAACTGAACTATTCTATTTTAATATTCTGAGAAGGGATCTATTATTTATTGGTTTGGTTTGATGTGGTTTTGGGTTTGGGGTTTGGTTTTTATTATTATTTTAATTTGTGTAAACATTACCTTAAGAATTTCAAGCACTCTGAGATTAAATATGTTGAACATTAAAAAAAGCTAAAATTCAGACTCAGTGGAAGACTGCAATTTCCACCCTCAGTGAGAAACCTGAGACTTTCTATTTATTCCCAAGTGTGATAAAAGTGGAATAAGAAGCAAGCTTCTTCGGATAGATGTTGACTGTAAGGAACATGACTAAGTGGAAACATCTTGGTAAATGATCATGAAGCAAGCAAAACAGTGTTAGGGCTAAAAAGCCACATGCTACAGCTCAGAATTAACTAAAAATAAATCATGTCCACAGCACAACAAATTAGCAGCAAGACAGATGGCCAAAAAGAGGAAAACCATAATTGTTTCCTCTAGGGCTGGATTTCTGAACATAAACACTCAATCTAGTCCCAACGGAAAATAGAATTCAATAGCATGGAGGAAACCCTGGAGAATCATACAATGGCAATGCAGTATTTAAAAGCCTAGCTGCATGAGGGAAGGGACCAATGATGTCAATTGTTGTTAAGTCGGTGCTGAGACTAGACTGAGAGGAAGTTTTGTCTGCCAGAGAGGCAACAGTCTGGGTCCTGGGAGACCTTAGCCTCCACTGGTTCTCCTGTTTACTTCTGGTCTCTGAACCGGACATTGAATCCCCTTGTTTATACAGTACTTCCCCAGTGATACCTCTGTCTGGGAGGGAGAAGTGATCAAGGTTTTCCTCATACTCTAAATCAAAAGAGAGCTGGTAAACAGTTTTTCAAATATAATCACAAGAAGTCAACCTAGTGACGTAATAAACAGCTCCAAGAGACCACTCTATGGTGGTGGTACAGATCATGGCTATCAAAGATCATGGGACACATGCCAGTTTCATTTTAAATGCTCTGATAACATGTAATGGATTCTATAATTTCATTAAAAGGCTATTTGTTTTTTCACCAAATTTTGCAAAAATGCTCTGCTTAAGTTCGCCATGCTTGTAGAGTCGACCTTCAACCAAGTAAGGGTCTGTCCAAATTAAGAGAACTTTTGGTTAGTATAGATGAGATGATTGTCCCGGGAAAGTCTCCATTTTGAGTATGCCTAATTTTATTGATGGAACTGTGCAAATGATTAGTTAGGTCCCCGCCTAATTTGGAGAAGTTTCTAGGCCTTCCTGTGTAGAAACAAGTTCATCTATGAAAGTTGAGATACAAACACATTTCCTTAGGAGCAGAGTTTGGACATGTATAGATCCCTAATACTCTGATCCCAGAGCTAAAAAGCTTGCTACAGAATTCAAACACATGCTAGTACTTCTCTATTGTTTCCAATGCAAGTTCTGATGCTAATAAAATCCATTTAGCTGTGCTGAACAATCATTTAGCTCCTTAATAAATTGCTTGCTGAAATAAGGAATTTGACCAGAGTACTAGTTGATTAAATAGACCAGGTTCTGCCTCACATCTGGGGACAAATTCTGCAGGCTGTAAAGAGCTCACAAGCAGCTCCATGCCACAGCATAACCTGATCTTATCCTCCACGCTAAACTTGGTCAAGGAAGGAGAAAAGGAGCTGGTTACCTCAACTGTGTGTCATTCAAATGGTCTCCTCTAGCAAGGAAATTCTCAACTGAGCAAAACCAACCATTCTTCAACATCCCATTCCTCTTCCCAGATAACACAGGGATGAGAAAATAAACAGTAACATGACTCTATGCCACAGCCACATTCACAATCACATTATTTTAGCAATGAGAGAAGAGAATTTTGTCCCGTCAGCACTACAAATGACACCAGCATGGGACAGCCACAGCACATGCATCACAGCCAACTTCAGCCACAAGATCCACTGCTGACAAGATGGAGCAACAGCCTGGATCAGAGAAGGTGTAAGTGGGGCAGGACTGCCCAGCCCCCTGGCCACCACCATATCCCACAACCAGGACCAGACATACTGAACTACACTGAGAAAAGGTCAGCCCTTCTGGCATGTGAGCTAAAATCCTCGTGAGGATGGTCCCTGACAGTACCTATTGTACCAGCTTTGTGCAAGCTTCAGCCACCTCTGACTCTCAATGGCATAAATACAGGCATCATTTCTTTTAAAATTAAAGACAAGTTACTAGTTCTTTTGTTTTTCCATTGGAAATTACACTGAAAGACATTTATGGATAAAAAAAAAAAAAAAAGTCCCTTGCAGTGCAATTCACAGCTGAAGATCACTCCAAATACCTTAGACGGGAATTCATGAGGTTACTGCTGCCATTTTCTCACACACAAAGGATGACCTACAACTCGCCTCTCTATGGCGCTGAGGAGGACGTCATCCTCTCCTTGGTGTTTTGCTGCTCTGTCCAAACTGCTACTGCATAACATCAGTAGCAGATGGTCACACTCCTGCATCTGCCCCATCACACTCACCACACCTGCTTTAGGCCTCACCCTTACACCTGCCAGAGAGTGTGACAAACACTCCTCTCCTTCTACAACCCCTCTTTTTCCAGAGGAAGTGCCCTGGGGCCATGTCAGAATTTGGGGAGATGGGAGGTGGGGTCAGTCGTTTCCTCTGCTCCCTCTGTGGTGCAACTTATGACCAAGTACCAGTATTTCTTGTCAGCACAGAGAATTCTGGACTGCACCATGCTAAAAGATACCTTGAGTGTTTGCTTCAGTGTTAAATAACATTCAGAATACTTGGAAGTAAGAGCTGTTGATCTATTAAAACTCATTAAATTCTGAGGCCACTTTGGGGGAAACAGATCTTAGAATCACAGAATCACAGAATCATAGAAAGGTCTGGGTTGGAAGGGACCCCAAGGATCAGAGAGTTCCAACCCCCCTGCCACAGGCAGCGACACCAACCTCCTGGCCTGGATCTACACGAGGTTGCCCAGGGCCCCGTCCAACCTGGCCTTGAACACCTCCAGGCATGGGGCACCCACCACCTCTCTGGGCAGCCTGTTCCAGCACCTCACCACTCTCTCTGTAAAAAACTTCCCCCTAATATCTAATTTAAACCTTCCCTCCTTCAGCTTTAGTCCATTCCCCCTTGTCCTGTCACTATCTACCCTTTTAAAAAGTTGGTTCCCCTCCTGTTTGTACGCTCCCTTCAGGTACTGGAAGGCTGCAATGAGGTCCCCCCGCAGCCTTCTCTTCTCTAGGCTGAACATGCCCAGCTCCCTCAGGATGAGGGATGAGCTGGGCCTCATCTTGTACACTTCCTTAGAGTTGCCGTAAATACCTCAAGGCTCCTCAGGTCCTGGACGAGGCAAGGGGAAGCACACACCTTCCTCACAAATGTACATTCCTTGGTTCACTGTGCAATGAAACACCCTTCCTGCCAAGCTGTTTGCAGCAGTAGCTGGAATTTATCCCATGCTTTTAATGTCACCATAAGCAACGGCATTGCATTTGTCTCTCTCATATCTGAATGTTGTTTATACTCAGTTGGCTGTGGAGGTGACTGGCTAGTCCATCTGGATTTCTTCCCCTGCTGCTTTCCAGGGTAATTAATATACTCTGTCCTGTTTACTGGTACCACTATGCACCACCAGAAACAGGGAGAGGTGGTGGTTCATGTCAGTTGGTTTGAATTCAGAGCAGGGAGGATAAAAATCTTTTGGTTAAAACGAGTACGGTTTGGTTAAAACCGGTACCAGCATGCCAGTACTTTCTAAGGAGTTACACAATTGGCAGTGGCTACCAAGAGGAGACAGCACCCCTCCTCTGTGCACTCAGCAAGGCCAGAATAGCAGGAAAACACACCTACGGCAATAACAATATGTAGGAAAGTGAAGACAGCTCAGATTGTGTCCAGGCACCCCAGACCAGGTGTTCAAAGCTCTCAGCAATTCCCACAGAAATATTTTTATCTAAATATTTGAAAGGCCTTCGCATCCATCAAACCGAGCCATTGTAAAAACCTGCCACGTCATGGAGCACTTGGCAGAAGCACGCCAGGACCTTTTCTAGTAGGAAGCCTATATGAATGCTTGCATATACACAAATGCATGTGCCAGGAATTGCTGCAAACACACAAATTATACTTCTAAGCTTTATTTTGAGCTTCCTAAATAGAAACAGAAGTCAGAGTGTGAATCACTATGTTAGGCTAAAAACCTAGTCCCATATGTCAGTGGCTGCTACAAGGCATGCCTGCCTCTGCTTACTTTTATAGCAAAACTGTCCTGCGAAATATTTTTCTTTGATAGAGAACATGAGGAAATAACTGTAGTTTTCTAAGCAAGAGGAAGCAGGAGGGCGGGCTGGTTACTCTCCTAATTTCCTAGGAGAAATCCCTAGGCAAAGAGGTCTCTGTCCATTATCAGTGAGAATGGCCAGTTTTCTGACTAATTTTGTATGTCAGAAACTAGTCTAGTCCTAGCACAGTTTATACATTCTCAAAGACTGTCACAAAGAGTACTACAGATTAATTCATCCAACAGCCTCTCTAAAAGAGTCTGCCACGATACCTCTAGAGCATCCTGGCACATCTGTGCTGCACATTACAAGGCTGATGTCAGCCATAAGCCACTATTAATTCCAGCAACACCCTTTGAAAACTTATCTATAATATCCATCAATCCAGTACAGCAGTGCAGCATTTATTAAATCTGATTAGTGTTGTCATAGGAACCTGCAAAATCATACGCTGCGTGGAGGTATGTGTCTTCCCACCCAGTGCCACTGGAGAGACTGGATGGAAACCATGCCACTTCCTGCGCTAGGCTCTGCTAGACCATCGATATTCAGTGGGAGCATGCCTACCTGCGTCCTGCCAGGGCCATCTCCGATTACAGAGACTTACACTCTTTGTTCTGTAGCATGAAGGCAAAAGGGGAAGCTTCAGATGGTGATTAGGTGGCCCACTGGGACAGGGTTTGGTTTGCTGTCTGCTCTGGGATCAACAATACATAACTTTATCACAAGTCCCTTATTTCTCTAGTGCCAATTATGTGTTAACTGTTCTGCAAACAGTAGGGGAGGAAAAAAAAAAGCCTTGGACTCAGATATATACAGCACGTGGCTTCTTGTTCTCATTTGAAATGGAAAATCTAAGCACTATGTCTATATCTAAACTCCTCTAGCTGCTTCTTGCCTTTTGCTCACTTTCACAAGAGCCTTTTGTAATTTAAAACATGCTTGAGGTTTCTGTTTACTCAAGAATGCTTTCCATTACAGCTCTGTCCCTCTGAATGTCCCCAGTAACCCTATGTGGGCTGTGGGTCTTATCCCTCCTGTTCTCCTCCGTTACAGGTGTTTCTTCCCAGTCTGACTACATGCATTGTGGAAATAGTCTTTCACTTTCCAGAATGCACCATAGTGCGGTACAGGACAAACAATCTGACCAGGGATCTCAAATGAAGCCCCTGAAGTGTGATTTCAGGGCGCTTTCCAGCCCAGGCAGACACCTCTCTATGTCAAAATGCTCAGCACAAAACATGGACATTGTTTGACAACAAATAATAATAATAAAAAAACCTTTAAGTGGGATTGTTTTAGATTTTTCCACATAGGAAATAAAATATTTAGTTTTTTTAAAAAAAAAAAAAAATAAAAAAGGTTTTGCTGTAAACATTGATTGCAGGAATTGTAAATGAAAAGAAATAACAACCCCAAACCCTTCTAGGACAGAAGGCCTAGAAATAAATTCAAGACAAAAACATTTACATGGCTTGTGTATGATTATTCTCCCCCAGTGTGTATACTAGATACATTCATGGAGACAGAACTATTTGAAGGTATTTAGTAAGATTATATAAATACAGTCCAGTTTAGAAGTCCTGAAACTGCTGAAGTTAGGAAGAATTATGCACACATTTACTGTTCTTATTTTTTTCTCTAACTTAACACCATCAGCCACTGTTGTAGACTGAATAAAGGTCTAGATGGACTTTTGATTTGAAGCTGCACACCTCTTCTCAGGTTCACGAGTGCATCCCCGGCGTGGCTGCTCCTCGGCGCTCACAAGCTGCGCCAGCTCTGCGGGCAGGTGGCACCAGCCCTTGCTTCTCAGGAGACATCGGCAATACAGTCAGGTGCATGTGCTGCTTCTGGGTGTTGGCAGGACTAATTTCACAGTAGTGTGCCTGGATGCTGCCTAACAGCTCAGTCAGATGGTTTTATTAGAGAATGTCCTAATGAAGGCTTACCTCTGAAGATAGACCCCCATGTTAGTTTTTTCTTGGACACCAGTGTTAAACTCCGTACCACATTTCTTACTCAGGGTAATCTCAGTTTTCCTCTAATTTATACTGAGCTGACCACTGATCTCCTCCCCGGACTGCTCTGGTAGGCAGAGACTGTCAGCCAGGAGGTGCCTGCCTCAGATTTTCTTTACTGCACAGAAGTTCCCAGGGTCCAGCCTGAAAGGGCACACCATATGGAGCAGACCTCACCAGTTTTCTGGGGATTTTTGCCAAATCTGCCAAGGTAGCTGAACTGTCTATCCCTTTCTCACAGACATAGAGCAACTTGCATGGGAGGATAGCCCTGCTGAGAAGGACCTGGGGGTC
>JMFS01001298.1:0-46817 GCA_000699545.1 Podiceps cristatus | reverse complement strand
GGACTAGATCAGCTCTAGGGGTCCTTCCAACCAAAACATTCTGTGATTCTATGACTATGTAGTGAATGGCTCTAAGATGACCATTACCGCTCAGAAATCACATCTTAGAATTATAGCATTTGATTCCATGAAAACACTGGCTTGATACAATGCAGTGGTCAGAAAATCAAATGGAATGATTCTCTAGGACTTGTTAAAACAATGCAGAACAAGAATATAGGAAACCTCAATATGTCTCTCTCTAAACTGCATCTGGATTACCTGTGCAATTTTGGTCATTAATCTCAAAAACAATACAGTAACCTTGAAAACATTCAAATAAAGACAGCAAGCTTAATAAAGGATATGAGTAAGTTTTGTGAAAGGACAGACTAAAGCTAAAGATGGATCTGAAAGAGAGATTACAGAGGAGCGTGACAGAAGTTTACAACAGCAGAAGTGGAAAGGAGTAGATTGTTCCTATTTATTTCCAAAACAAGAGCTTAAGAGCCATAAAATGAAAGTAAGAAGTAGAAAGTTCACATAATATGAAGTTAAGCTCTGGAATTTCTTGACCAAAAATTCTGTGGACAACAGATACATGTACAGACTGAAACTGACTGGACAAATTCACAAAAGAAAAACACCTCTAAGGCTATTATACACTACTTCTAAGTCTATTATAAACAAATACTACTTCTGTCTTAAAACATTTCTGAGATGAAAATTATGGGAGGCTGAGAGATCATTCTGAGGAAACAGCATTGTGTGGTCATTCTGTTCTTGTTCTCTTCCCTAAACTTCTCCCTGTTGGCTAATGTAAAAGAGAACAAAGCTGGTTAGGTCAATCTTTGGTCTGACCTAATACAGTTAAACTTTTTTTGTTCAGAGTCCTAAATCTACACTAGAAAGTGAACACCTTGAAGACAGCAACTCTTAAAAGAGCTATTTGATTCCTGTTCCAAAACTAGTAACACACCACAAAATTTCTCTCTCAAATTCACAAAAGACTTTAAAGTGGGTGAATATAAGATTTGTAACAAGACACCCTGGAAATTGTATTGAAAATGTTTATATGTAGGCAAATACACAGACACAAATTTATAAACACAAATATGCATTTCATCAGAATAATTTACTAGAAAAGCAGCAGTTCACCTCCTTCACTTAGATATGCTGATGTCTTATTTCTA
This sequence comes from Podiceps cristatus, assembly GCA_000699545.1. Classification (NCBI taxonomy): domain Eukaryota; kingdom Metazoa; phylum Chordata; class Aves; order Podicipediformes; family Podicipedidae; genus Podiceps; species Podiceps cristatus. The sequence goes on along the minus strand of JMFS01001298.1, from coordinate 45,645 downwards.
AATAATGGATACAGAAGACAAGCCACACAAGAAGTTATTTCTCTTTTTGCGCTAAGGAAGGCAGAATCTTCTGAAAATTGTAATACTTTATTGAAAAGTGATATTCTGTATATATATATTTTTCCCATAACTGTGCTGAAGTACATCTAGAGGTACAGCATTTACATAGTTTAAGCAGGAATAATCTCAATTTAGTAATGATGTAAGATAAATAAACAGAAACATGTTTAAAGGGAAGGGAGGGGCTTTAATTATCAAGAGATCCTTTCATAAGAAAGATGAAGCTATTTCAGGACTAAGGAGGAGTCTGACAAAGGAGACTGAAATTTCCTATTAAAAAGGTTATTTCAGTACCTATTAAGGAATAAATTTATAAAAAGTAGTCAGATGGAGCAGAAAAAAAAGACAGGATGATTAATAACCTTGAAAAGGAGATAATAAAATCCAGAGATTCTGTCATGTTGAGAAAACACAGGGATTAGAACAATCTGGAAAAGACACTGCAATGCGTTTATGTTTGAAATACCTCACTGCTATTTGGACTCATTATGATTTCAGTTTTCAGAAAAACCTACAAGTAATAAGGATCATAGTTTGATTAAGCAGACTAAATTTGTTTTAAAATCTTTAAAAAACCCAGCATTGATATCTTATTTGGATTAGTTATGCTTTCTAAGGGAAAAAAAACTTCAAGGAAGTAAAACATAGTCTGAAATACAGCAGAGACAACAAAAACATCATCAACCAATGAAATTCTGAATTTTCCATGATCAATATCAAAAAAAATTAAATGCACAATTAACAGTTACAATCTCACAAGTGACTGAATCGGACCATTTTATGTCAAAAGTTGAGGCTGATACTATAATAAGAACGTAACAACCTCAGCAGGAGATTTGTTCACCAGTAACAAATGACTAAAGGTGAAGATGGCAAAAGTAATGAAAAGATTTAACCAGGCACATAGAGAGGTAGTTTATCACCCTGAATAGCTAAAACTCCATGAAATGCAATACAACAGCTACATATGTGTTAATAAGTTAATGTATTTTAAAGGTTATAATAATGAGTAAGAATTTCCTTTAGAAAATGAAAGCAAACACTTAGAAAATAAGTGAAATATATTAATAAAAATTTTCTGCATGGCAATTTAAATCACTGACTACATGACTGTACTCAGTGGTTTCACCAAAAGCTTTCAGCATTTTTCCGAGAGTACTATATGTGAAAGCGCTTTTGGGAAGATGAATCACTGTCTTCCCAAGGAGGATTCATGATGGATTTGGGACATTTTATGAATTAACTGGCAAGGAGAGGAACATGTATTGAAAGTGTTGGCAAATTTAGGGGGGGTGGGGAGTGACTGGAAAGGAATATTTTGTGCAAAGGAACAATTAAACCAGCATGGGAAATAGTCTATAGTGTGAAAATAAGATTTTTAGAAACTGGACTCTAAAAATGAGGATATAGGTATGCAATGATCTGAGTAAGCCTAGATACGAGGTATAACAGCACTTCCAAAGGATGAAAGGTTTGTAAAGAAAGACTTACGTGACTTGTAAACTTTCTGCTGTTAGATTATTCCACATGATCTCATTAGCTTGAAGGTTTTCATTTTCTTCTAGTAAAGACGTATCAAACTCTATTTCTTGTTCAACAACTTCTGATGACCTAATTTAGTAAATAAATGTTATATTTTCAAAATTAACATGTATCTTGAATTATTTTAATAACTAGGATATAGTTAAAATAACATATGAAATAAAAGGTAGCAACTGGATATATATTTTTTCCTTTAAATAAAGAACGTAGTCTCAAACTCATACCAGATAACAAAATGTCATACAACTCTTTGAATCAAGATCACAGCATAACTGAGGTTCTCAAGGGGTATCAATGTGAATGGGTCCACTCTTAGCTGATCCTGCCATAAACCTGCACATGACAATTATTAATTCAGACATAACAACAAAAAATATAATGCAAAAAGTCTTAGGACTATTTCTTCCTACACTAATACAGAGTAACAGTTCAATAAACAGCAAATAAAGTTTATTTTTGAAGTAAAAAACTCTCTGGCATTATCTGCATACTCTGTAGTCTCAGGCACTGCTCAACCTGCAATAACTGAGAGGTACCTAGAGTTCACTTTAAACTAGAATTTGGACAGAAAGAGAAATAAAGCAGAGAAACTTAGTTTAGTCCAGAATGCAAACTGCATCCAAATACACAGTAAATTATCTCACAATGAATCTGGACTGTCATGGACAGTCTGCTGTCAGTACTGAAGTAAATGGTCTTCACATGTAATAATAGTAACTGTAATTTTGCTTTCCTAGAGTCAAAGGGATGGATGGTTAAAGAAACAGGTTAAGAACCTATCTTTCAGCCAGCTTTCTGTACATGCAAGTAGAACAATTTTCAAACTAGGATAAGTCTTTACAAGTAACAATGTAAAAGTAACCAAACAGAAACAAACTCAACTCTGATCACTTAAGCAGTGTCACAGTTTAATGCAGGGTTTTCTCAAGAATAAACATGGACATTCACACCAAAATGAAAGTATACCTGTGAGTATCTATGAAGTCATTATACTCAGAGTTAGGGTCTATCTGTTCAACTGAGGTCTGGATCTCTTTATGGACATTCACAATCTCTTCTGTTACAAGACTGGTGATCTGGCTATACTCATCCAAGATTCCTTTTCTAGAGAGGAAAAAAAAAATCTAGTGTATAACATGGCACTGAAGGCATAAATGGCAATGAGCATGCTTCAAACTTTCAGTTTGCTGTTTCTACAAACTCTTGTTGCAACCAGCTAAAAAGGGGAAATATAAGACATTACATTAGTCAAAGAAATAACAGATCATCTGTGGCCTTTTCATTACAGACTGGCTATGAGTGCAAAGTCTCTAAGACAGTGCTCCTTGTATTGATTTCAGTACACCTACATACAGGGTAGCTAAACTAAAAACTATAGAGATTACAAGGAAAATAAAAGTATACACCTCATTGATGACACTCTTCTTCACAAAAGACTTACCAAGCTCGTAATAACCTGCACTAAAGCTTTTCATGTTCTGACTGACAAAATGAATATATTCTGGCATAAGGTAAAACAAGTCACAAAATAGCATGCATTTCCTTTAAAAACTGGTTTTCTTTATTGTTTTAAACTACCTTCTTTCATATATTTATTTTATGATTTGTCATTCAGACAAAAATAAGCATAAATCACAAGTTAGCACATATTTACAAGAAGAAACAAAACCAAGAAGTTCCTGTAAGAAAGTACAAGCCATCCAGCCTTGTCTTTACCTGCTTCTGAGAGCGGGGAAAAAAACAAGTGAATAGGGAATGGTAAAAGAATAGGTGATATTGTGCCACTACTCTTAACAGCACCCAATGACACATCCTCAGAACACCCTCTTATTCTATTTAACTTTTAGCTGTGCATAAAAGAACCCTCATAATAATTTCCTATTTCATTTTTTTCTTTGACAAATTTGCTAGCTTGGCAGGCTCTGAAGCTTGGTGTACTTTCTTAAAAATGGTGGTGAATTTTGGCCAGCCCAGAGGAACATGCGGAGAAAAAAGTATCAATAGATTTTACCTGGATAAGATCTCAAGTTACATTTACTCTGTAAAAGAAATTATGTGATTGGATTTTTTCAATTTTTTTTCTGAGGAGAAAACACACAAGAGAATGCATTAAATCTTGCCTTGCCTGGGAACAACATGTGTGAAAAGGTTCCAGAAAGTAGTTCAAAGACTGTGATGCAAAGACAGTCAAATGGCAACTACAGCGCTGCCGTACTGAAGAGAAAGGGAATCTACATCAATTACCAAAAAAAAAAAAAAAAAAATCATTAGCAATGTTAATGTATACTTCTTCAAATTTACTGAACTAATTCATCTGCCAAATAAAGTTATTAGGGAAGTATCTTTCACACAGATGGCAACACCAAGCTCTACACCTGAAATCACGACCTCTTTTGGTACACCAAAGATAGTAGAAAGGCATTCTCTTCCACTACATTTAGACCTCACAAAAAATGTCTACATAGTGAGAAAAATAATTTTTTACAAGTTTTTACTCCAGACATAGCAGAGGTGAGTGGATTCAATAGGTTCTTGTTCCATCATAAAATCCCTCAGTGAATTATCATATCTCACGATTCTGAAAAATCACCTTAATTACAGCACACAAATTTAAGAGTAATCTTCTGCTGTGATTTTACATACAAAATTAAGATAAAAAGAGCTTTGCAGAGACTACTACAAAGGTCTACTTCATTTTGATACCTGCACCAGAATCAAAGGATTTGATATGATACTGCATAGAGCAGTTAATGGCCTCTGCATCACGTAATCATGGAAAGAATCAAGATGAACATAGACTTCAGAGAAGGAAGGAAATGAATTAGAGAAGAGTGCCTCGCATCTAAATGAACAATACCTAAAAAAAAAAAAAAAAAAATAGTAGCTGTCCTTTCTTTTAGGCTAAGCGATTTAAATAATACCCCAGAAAAAGACTCAGAGAACAGACTCCCTAACCAACTCCCCTCCTTCAGGAAAAATAAAGAGGCAACACAATGGTAACAAAACAGAAAAGAGGAGTTGAAGTCCTCATTGTCTGCTCTCCTGAACATCATGTTGCACTTCTGTACCAACGTAAAAAATTATCTTTCAGGAAAAAGGTAATTGTACTTTTAAGGCTGGATTCCTTACAGTGAGATCCAGCTCATATGATCCTGTTACTTCTCCTACAGATATGAGTAACCATTCATCTGCTTGACCCTCCTCCACAATGATTTTCAAGACAGTAGGCCAGTTTAAACCAAATTTGTTGCTGATGAAATTTCATAAAAATAAGACTGCCAGAGAGGCAACAAACTTGCGGTAGTATACCAGCTGAAGGACAAAGCATGAGCTCAGCTATAAACACTGCAGTTAATCTGTAAGATTTTGAAGTTTTGTAAGCACAGTGTCTTGCTAGAACGTTTAAGTAACCACTCAAAACTACTGTCTGCATTATTTGGATGGACTTTTCTATGCACAATTATTGGCAACTGAAAGATAAAAACATCTTTTTTCATTATCCCTTGATACACTATTTATTAATCACAGTTTATTATTTTCAAATAATCCTGTAAATAGAATACTATACATATAAAATTCTGCAAGTTAAAAATATGTAAGAATACATCTTACAGGGCTTTAATCATTTCTTCTTGCATCTTCTGTAGAGAATCAAGTAACAGAGGAAGTGTAGTATCATAATACTGGTGCTGATGTAACTGTGCTCCTTTCAGTGCCAGCACGTATTGATTATGCAACATATGAAGTTTCATAGTGGCTTTATCACACCGATCTTTGGCTTTCTCAGTCTCCTTTCCTAAAAGAAAACAAAAACAAGAAAAATGCACATAGTAATTTAAACGTACACAAATTTGAAGATGACATAAATCTAGCAGATGTACGATAAGTTTGCACTTTTTTCTACAGTAGCGTTTTCAAGGTAATTCTCTGAAGAAGGTAAAATCTGGTCATTTTCAGTCATTAGTAAGACCAAATGTCTTGGTTTTCTAATTAAAAGACTAAGTAAGAAAGTATATTCTGTATATTCTTTGAGCAGAAATGTGAGAATTCTTTATCTAAAACTATATGAAAACCACTATCTTCCCAGGTATAAAAATAATGTAACTATGAAGAATAAAGATCAGAACTCATACACATGACTATCACAAAGCTAATCTTTTATTTGCCTCAAAGCAAATAAATATTTTTAATGAAGAAAGTAAGAGATGTCCTACTAGGTCAGGTCCATGATTCATTAAAAATCTGTCATTTATTGTGAGTAAATTTAAGTAATAGAAAAGATTGCATTTTAGCATTTCTACCACCTATCACAAAGTAGTTGATAAAAAAGAAAAAGGAAGCATTCTAAGTAGTATAACAGAGGCTTGAAGGCAGACCTTGAAAAGCTGAAACTGTGTCATATGAGGAATACACGAAGGATTGTGAACTCAAATAAATTAAAATACAGAATCATGTTAAGGCACAACAAAAAAAAGTTGATGGAAAAACATGTAAAACAGTAACAAATCCTCTTTCATATACACTGGAGTCAGTAAGCTTGTCAGAAAATGCAAAGGACAGTTATTATATAAAAGCAGCTGCTAGGTAAAAAAAAAAAAAAGTTTGTTTTGTTTTTGTTTTTTTTTTTTTTTTTGCATCTGTGTTCACTATGAAAGACCGTCAAAGATTTCCAGGCTGAAATGTCTCTTTATGAATGAATTTCAATGAATTTCTCTCTTCTGAGAATGAAATAAGAAGAAATTATGAAGACTGGATTGTGTTTAGATTTGGAACTTCAAAGGAACTTGAGAAAGTTTTAGCTAAAATATTATGATTAGTTTTCACAGGAGGAAGTAGGCACTCAATGGAGTGCCCCAGGAATATCAGTTGGGTCCTGATACATGAGCTGATAATGATGAAGATGCTGTCTGAAGGAAGCAAATAAGGGAACCAAATGTGAAGAACTAGGAAAAAATCTTGAGATGTACTTATCAAATTTTTAAAAATTATAAATTATAGTGTGAATATTTATAGATATGCATACAGGGAAAAAGCTATTCAAGTTTAGTAATCTGTTGTAAGCTTATGGAATGCACTCAGGAATGAGATCTTTGGGTTAGTACAGAAAGATCAGTGGAAATGTTAACTCAGTGTTCAGCAGCTGTCGGATGTTACTTAGCAAAAGACTAGACAACATTATTAGGCCACTGATGAAGTAGACATAAAACAGTATACAATTGTTTCACCTCAAGAAGGACATATCTGAAATGAAAAAGGTTTGTAGAAGGGCATCAAGCATCAGAAAGGTAGGAAACACATGGAGTCCAGAAGAAATGACTAAAATGAGGACTCCTGAAGCACCAGGAGACTGAAGAGCAACATGTGAGAGGGAACACACACTTAACAGACCTTCCCAGTCTTTCAATGTATCAACTATAAGGCATTATATGTAAATAATAGGTACTTTGTTAAAAACAAAGTACAGTCTTCTTCAACTAGCATGTATCTAACCTACAAAATCTTTTGGTTAAAGTTATTGCAAGCATGAAAAACTTAAGTGGTTTAATAGTGAATGGACATATGCACACAAAAAAAAATCTGAAGAGCTACTAAGAGAGACAGCACTTCCGACTTGGGAGCTCCCTAGGTAACAAAGTACCATGAAGCTGAGACAGCTGTCTAGCCGTTTGGCCCCTCAGATGGCTCTCCAGACATTTGCTACCTCACCACTGTCAGCTAGACTTTAAACACAGAGTAATAAAAAATATTTTAAAAGGATATTATGTCTGTCATTTAGTTGAAAACAATCTAACTGCTGACCTAATTTTGTATGTGGAACCAACAGATTTTTTTACCCTATAGTTCAGCTAAGTGAACAAAGTTACTCTGCACAACAAGGACAAAACACATCTCCAGAGCTGTCACCAGAGAAGTGCTTTTCATTTAGGTATGAATGAAACAATCATTTTAGGTATGAATGAAAAATTGCTGTAAAACTGTTTTGGAAAAACAACAATCTCAAATCTCTCTAAAACTATTGCCAGAGACAATAGGTTTCACCTTTGGCAAACAATCAAAACTCATCTTTCATGAGAAGACTGGAATTTTATTTACCCAAACTTAAGAACATTGTACTATTTGTTTCTAAATTAAATATAGATCATTTGGAGGGGAAAAAAAAAAATCCAACACATCACACCCAGAATAACATCCCAGAAGTCAGATACCACTAAACACACGCATGTCCGACACCAATATAATATAGTATTGTATACAATCCCATAAATAATATAGTATACAATCCCATTTTTGCAACTGCCTCGAGGACTAAGTTCCTTCTCTATATACCTTATTGCTCAGCAGAACATCTCAACTAATTTCAGAATAAATCAAAGCATCATACACACTCGGTTTCTAAATATAGTAGGCTACAGTGCCAACCTGGTCATCTGCAGACCAAGACATACACACTCTATAACATCTATAACGTCTTTTTGGAGAATGAGAGGCATTTGAACATGGGGCACTAAGGGAAGTTGACTGAAGAGGGTCTGGAGGCAAAGAGGTCAAGCAGTAGTTACAGTATAGGGACTGGATGAAAGAGGAGAGGACAAACCAGCTGGAAGCCAGAGCTGGAAGCACCAAATTTTCCTTGCCCTGGCCCGTTCCCTTGGGAGATACACTGAACGAGGAAATGGGAAGAGGGAGGCAAGGTGGTAGCAGAGGGAGAAATGCTGGATTATTTCTTGGGTTTGCTGTATTTTGAGCCATTACTACCCAAGCATGCCTTAGATTACATAATCCAGAATTATCCCTGTATGTCAATGTTTAAGAGCTTAAAACCTGTAACTTGTTGATGTATGTCTTTAAAACACATCCCCTATTAGCTTCCAGCTTAACAAAAATCAGCATACGTTAAATTATACCATGTCCCATCAGCACAGGCTTCTGACCTACAAACCACAACAAACACCCTTCCACAGTTAAATTAAACTGAAAATTACACTAAAAATTATCACAACCATGTAACTAGAGACTTATCAATACTATCTCTCTTTCAGAAACCTCATTAATGGCTTAACTATCCCGTTTTCCCATCTGCCTTGAGGACTAAATTCCTTTGCTATACATTATTCCTCAGCAGAAAACCTCAACTAATTGCAAAATAAATCAAATTATCATATACACTCAACTTTTAAATATAGCCTTTGGACCTATAATTAATACAAGAAACATAGCTACAGTATTATTTCCATATTGTAATTTATTTCTTAAAGCAGCAAAATGCAGTGAGGCAGAGTACACTTTGTTCTACATGTCAACTAGCACAGAGGAAAACATCCAATTTTCTTTATCTGTATAACAAATTTCATAAGTAGATCTAATTAGAACTCTACTGGTATCAGTTGTTGACAAACTGTTTAATGTTTATAGAAACTGACTGTGTATACAATATGCCATGCCATAAACAGTATTCTGAAGCTTGCAAAATTCAATTATGAAAGTATGACATTTGCAAAAAAAAGCTGGCATTCTTTTTAAAACATTCTAGAGAGTCAAGTATTTCAATTTTAATGAAAACTCTTTTCAGATTTTTCTATATACCACAGAACAGAGATTTCTAGGGGAAAAAAAAAAAAAAGTTTTAGGCTATTTTCTATTAAAAAAACAGATTTGCTATTCCGAAGTCCTTACAAACCTAAGTATTAGTTTCTTGTAACCTAATGTTTACCTAGAATGGAAGAAAAGAAACTAGACAGGACAACTATCTGAAACCAACTGAGAAAAATTTCAGCTTATAATATTCACTTAATCTTTTCTTAGATAAGCATTAATGTACAGTGTAAACACCTCAAAGAAACGGATTTCCAGAAAATAAATATTGCAAATGCAGAAAATTTTCACACATATTTTGGATTAAAAAGCAATAATTATACTAAAGAGCTCAGGTTTTTACCCTCTTGCATCTTTTTAGGGTTGGTCAAAAATTGTAAGTCCAGGCTCGTATTCCCTTACATGTTCACCGCATTTAGTTATCACTCATTTCAATAAAATTTAATACTTGTGAGATCTTCAAATTTTTGATGTTTTACTCAAACAGTAATTCTGACTCTGTGGAATACAGTGTAAAGCACCCACTAATTCGCACAAGGATCCACCTCCTGAACATTACCTGTAGTGTGACATTTAAGGCTCAAGACAAAACTTCGTACAAGCTTAGCTGCTCAGATTTCAAATCCAGCTTCATGATAACATTAAACTAATGACTGAGACTTACATCTACTGTTGTTCTTTCTGCAACAGAAAATTCTAGTTAAACTGCTTTAGTTACAGCTCTTCACCTAAATCTTATGAGCAAGTAAATGCCCAAAAGACAAAATTATTTTCTTAAAGATCTGGTCTTTTCAAAGAGAAACAACATACAGTGGAAATCTCACGTTTGACTAACATAAAATACAAAGCTTCCCCTCAAAAGCAAAAGTTCAAACAGAATTTTGGATTGGTTAACTACATAAAGATGTCACTAAGATTCCAAAACTGAATGCCATGAGAAATTATTTATGTCTACATTGTAGATCAGCTGCTAGCAAGAAAGCTCAACATTATTTATGTCTACATTGTAGATCAGCTGCTATCAAGAAAGCTCAATGCTGTATTTCAATGGACACACGCTACCATAACCCCTGAACTTCTGTTTCATTGAAAATGTAACAAATCAGCCTTTCAGCTCAGACAAAACCCTGTACCAATGACATCCCACTCTACAGAAAGATTCTATTTTTTCCTCTCAGTGTTGCTTTGCAACATCAGTAAGAAAAACTGTCTAGAAGACCTCCTGGAAGTATCAGTTATTAAGCTGTTTGTTCTTAAGTTTGTTTTGATTTTATTTGATTTGCTTCTTTGGGACCTTTGAGGACACAAAAGGAAAAACAAATTTTAAAGAATAAAAACTGGAGAAGATGCAGAAAGTTAAAAACTTGTCAACATCTATGGTTGAGATAGTCTCTCAAATTTTGGCATCTTTAAGTATTTGCTTTTAGAAACCAATAAATATCATAATTGCTTTTTGAGGAGGCATAACTGAAATACTAAATAGTTTGTGAAAACAGCATAAATCTGTCAGAGTCAGGCACATTCTGGAATGTCTACAATTCAAAAGAATTTCTTGTTCAGTTTTCATAAATCTCAGAAAAAAATCTGTCCGGAGTCCAGCGTTATGGTATTTCAAGGACTGGCCCTTGACTCTCTTGGGAACTTTAGTGATACCCATATATATGATCTTCAGCCATCCAGAAGTGATGACAAAGCATTCATAAAAAAGGCAATGGAGATCATTGTACAGGCTTAGCTCACAGCAGATGAATTAACTTACCAGATTTATAGCTCTGGCATTGAAACATGACCTTTGGCTTCAGTGCAGTGAATGCTGTCCCACAAAAAACACTAATGAAGATAATGTCCATTCAACAAAGGGGAGTATCACTTTATTACCAAGTCCAGTTTTTGACCATGAATTTAATTTCATTTCAAAAGCAGGCAGAAACACACCTGGTATGACAATAGAGGGTTATATACCCCCATAGAAACACAGTGAGAAGCCTTAAATGTACTAGATCTGTGGAAACGGAAAAGCAGCAGAATTACAGGACAAACAAACCAAAAATTAGAAGGGCAATCTGAAGGTCTACACATAAGTCATAGGGGGGAAGAAAATATTCATGCATAAATATAACAATGACTAACAATCCCAGAGAAACTTTGAGAACAAGAACGTACGTCAAGAATTCACATAACTGCCTCTGTAATTCAGAACGTGCAAAAACCAAACCCACCCAAATTTCTGGGTATGAGTAAACACAGGGAAGAACAGCAGAGGTAATGTGGGCCCATAACAAATGTGAGCACCAGTGATAGCGTCAGGGGAAACCTGGGCAGTATCAAAAGTGATCTCAGAGCTCTGGGGGGAGCAGTCAAGGGCATGGAGGCCCAGGTGGTGTCCTCCTCAATCCTGCCAGTGATGGGAAAAGGTGCAAGGCAGGCACTGACAATACAGGTCGATAAGTAGCACAGAGCTGGTGTTCGCAACAGGGTTTTGCGTTCTACAACCGTGGGACCTTGTTTGCAGACCACAGTCTCCTTGGGAGATAGGAAGCACCTTACTAGGCAGGGTAAAACTATTTTTGCCAATAGGACGGCTGACCTCATTAGGAGGACTTTAAACTAGGAATGATGGGGAAGGGAGAGGGGGACCCACAGTCCTGAGGGAGCAATGGATTAGATTGCTGAGCAAAAGGCATGGAGGGGCGTGATGGGAAGGGATCACAAATCAAGAAAATGGGGCTTGAGTGGAGTCACCTCCAGCACTGGTATGAGGGCAAGGAGACTCCTACAAGACACCACTGTGGAAAAATCCCCCAAAATCTTCTCCACAAACTCAACATGCTGGGGTGCATCCTTAAGTGCCTGTACACTACTGCATGCAGCATGGGAAATAAACATGATGAGTCAGGAATCTGTGTGCAGTTCCCACAGGGATCCTGATCTTGTCAGGATCATGGAGGTGTGATGGGATGGCTCCCATGGCTAGAGTGTTGCAATGGAGAGACACAGCCTCTTGGGAAAACAAAAGGAGAGGGAGTTGCTCTCCAAGTGACAGACCAGCTGGAGTGCAGGAGCTCTGCCTGGGAATGGGTGAGGAGCTGACAGAGAGCTTAGGAGTCAGGATTCAAGAGAGGGCAGTCAAGGTCCCAGGAAAAGCCAAGAAGCTTGGCTTCAGAACTGTTGCAATTTTCTTTATTATAGCCTCACTAGACTATCACAGCATTCGATTTCAGAAAGCTCTGAAGTGGAAAAAAAACAGGAGTATCAGGGCTTTTGTTCTTTTTTTTTTCTTCTTTTTTCTTTTTTTTTTTTTTCAACAAAGCAACAATTCTCCTCTGACAAAATATGCAAATCTCCGACATATAGTAATGTTTCAGTCAGGAAAAAAAAAACCACAAACATTTCTTCCTTGATTTGCTTTAGAATCTTTTATTTTTGTAAATATCAGCACCAAAGTATAAAGCTGTCAATGAATATAGTGATCTATTAGACATTTCCCAAAGTTTATGACAGAAGTTTTTCAAATAATATCACAGAACTGCATTTATTTTTTCATCTTTGTAGTTTTCAGCATTTTCAATAACAGGTAATTTCTGTATATTTTGCTGTTTCCACATTTGTTTATCAATAACAAACCTCCCATATAGTCACTTTCTTATTTATTTCAACTCTGGAGACGTACATTTTCACAGAGCATTATTTAATTGTGCCTGGAAAAGAATATTCCTTTATATTATTTGTTTGTATTATTCTACTCATGAATGAGATGCCCAAGGCTTTCAAATAGGTGGTCTTCTAACAATGTTTCTTTTAAAGCAATAAAATATTTTTACGTTGAAGAATCCTAAAGCTTGACTTAAATCTGCTTCCACAGACTGGTAAGCAGAAGGAATACTAATGGGATCCCAGTATGATCTTTCTCTTAAGTGAATTTTGGTAAGGACTAAACACTTTTAAAATTAAAGCAAATAATTTTAAAACCTAGATATGACAGAAAAAAAGACTACCCTTACAGTGACGTATCAAGCCAGTGTAACTATGTATATACAGGATAACTGATTCACAATACTGAAGAATGTGTTACACAATTTACAGTGAATTCTTGAGAAAAAAATGTTGCCCCTTGCTTTTGGAGGCAACCCTCTAATTTCTCCATCTCTTCTATTAAGCATTTCCTCATAGCTTACTCAATTTCTCAAGTCTTCATCACTGAATAGGAAAGACACAGCTTGTAGAACTTGCTTTATAATTGATTATTTTATATTACTTATATTACCCATTTAACTGATTTGAGGACCTTCCTGACCCAAGTTATCTGCTTAAACTCAGTATTTCATATAATGCTAGGCACATCTAAATACCATGGGTAATTACGAAAATTATTTCCTCATACAATAGTTCTTATTGATCTCAAGAAAACTACCAGTTACGTGACTTTTGAAGCATTCTGTTTCCTGTGCTGAGCCTGGCTTCACTTCCCCAAGACCAGAACAGAATAGAACAGGATAGAACAGAGTATTTCAGTTGGAAGGGACCTACAACAACCATCTGGTCCAACCGACCAGTGGTCTGGCCTGACCACTTCAGGCCCGACCAAAAGTTAAAGCATGTTGTTAAGGACATTATCCAAAAGCCTCTTAAACATTGACAGGCTTGGGGTATCAACCACCTCTCTAGGAAGCCTCTTCCAGTGCTTGGCCACCCTCTCAGTAAAAAAATACTTCCTAATGTCAAGTCCGAACCTCCCCTGTCACAGCTTTGAGCCCTTCCCAGGTGTCCTAGCCCTGGATCCCAGGGAGAAGAGCTCAGCACCTCCCTCTCCACGTCCCCTCCTCAGGAAGCCATAGACAGCAATGAGGTCACCCCTCAGCCTCCTTTTCCCCTAGACAAACCCAAGAGTCCTCAGCTGCTCCTCACAGGACATGCCTTCCAGCCCTTCCACCAGCCTGGCTGCCCTTCTCTGGACACATTCAAGGACCTTCACATCCTTCTTAAATGGTGGGGCCCAGACCTGCACACAGGACGCAGGGTGAGGCCGCACCAACACTGAACACAGCGGGATAATCTCCTCTGTTGACCGGCTGGCTCTGCTGTGTTTGATGCACCCCAGGACGCAGTTTCCCTCCTGGCTGCCGGGGCACGCTGCTGACTCCTGTGGAGCCTGCTGCCAGCCAGCACCCCCAGACCCCTTTCTGCAGGGCTGCTCTCCAGCCGATCCTCTCCCAGTCTATACTTGCGTCTGGAAGTCAGGAGACTTAAAAAATAATTTATACCAATCTACAAAGTACATTTTATGCAAATTGCCAGAACTAAACTAGGATGGCTCTGACTGTTAGTTCTGTCTCAGGAAGCAAACTTGGAAACTTAATGAGTTACCAGCCTTAGCATCACTCTCCAAACAAAGGGATACAAATGCAGTGCACTTAACACAGGTTTCATAAGACCAAAATCACAAAGCTAGACAGAAAGAAGATAGAAGCTTGGCTTTTAATCTTTAAGGTCTTTTTTTCTTTTATGTCTTGCAAGAGGCTTACATGAATGTGTTTCTTCAACAAATAAAATCACTCCCTCCTCCACTCAACTTATTTCTGAGAAGAGGATAAGAAGTTTTTTCCAAACCTTATTTAACAAATTAATGGCTGCAAATAACAAATAGTTATCTAATGGGGAAAAACTATTCATATATACTTACAAGATTCCAAATATACAGCATACCAGACCTAAACTTCTGAACTAAGAATTAGTTCAATAAAGTTATCTGCTTATGTTAAGATAAACAAATAACGTAGTATAAAAATAACAAAAATTAAAGTGTAATCTTCTGAACTGCTGTCAGATGTTTGAGCTAATAAGCACCACTAGTGAATTCTTTCAGACCTATGAGTGCTGGCCTGTAAGGATTGAGGAAAGTACATCCTGTGGTTGCATGTCCATGTTGAGTGGAAACAATACGCCCAAGCTGGTCCCGCACTCCACAAGAAGTGACCAAGATCTCTTGGCTCTGCAATCCCCAGGGTTTCCTGCTCTAGAAGCTTTATTTCACACACGAGAAACAACCCTAGCCCTTCCAAGCACTGGTAGTCTCTATGAGCTGAAATGCTTACAATAGGGTATTTGAAATCTGTCCAGCCTGCTGACGTCTGTGAATAAGACAGACCAGTTCAGCCAGTGTTATTTGTTTTGTCTTAACAATGTGAGAGCTTCAGTCAAAAATAAACTCAAAAAATACCCTACTAGTTTTGTTGATCTCCGCAAGAACTAAAGGCAACATATGCCACCAGGAAAAGTAGTAGTATAATCACAAATTTATGGGCCTCTTGGAACAAATGCACCAGCCACCTAATAAAAGTATTTTCTGGCCACTCAGCTATTGCAAAGAATTTGTAATTAAAAAACCAAACTAACAAACCACTACTAATTTGATTTAACAAAAGCTTTTTCAACAGCTTCCTTATTTATCACAGATACAGCTTATGTTGTCATGCAACTTCAGTATGAACCACAGAAGTCACATCAACTCTGAAGTATTAAATCGCAAGAGTTGATGGGATCAGAAAACATTCTTCCAGTAGACACAATGTTGTATCATGTGCTAGGTGTACTGTTAATATTGCTAGTCTCCTCTACATCACAACATTTTTTATGCTCCTGTAGCAGCATAAAATGAAATTATGACATTAAATACTTAGAATCAATATGTTTCCTTTATTATTGACTTCAGATCCATTCTGTCATATAATAATGTTGCAACATAGTTTCTACATTCAATGAGTAATTAAGTAGTAACAAGAATACAATAAACATCTGTAACAGATGTATTATACATGAAAACTGTAAATTTTGCTAAAGATTATACTGTATTAAAATCCAGTGTGAAACTCCCAAAGCTACACTGGCTGTATTCCAAATTGCAGTATTAACTGATATAAAAAGCAATTATTTCACATTTAAACATCTAACACCAAAAATCAACTACAAAAATAGATGCTATACTGTTAAGAAGTAACGTTTTTCTTTTTATTAAATGTAAGCAAAACAGTAAATTAATGTTTATTATTTCATGTACTACTCTTTCCTTATTTAAGCTTTTTTTTTTATATAGCAGTAAGTAGTGTTTAATCAAAAATATCAAGGATGAAAACATTAGAAACCCCTAAAGACACATTCTGAACTACACTTAATAAAGATGCACAATTCTGCAGAAACAAAAATAATTGTGGAAACCGCAAACTTAAGTGGAAGCAGTTACTGATCCAATCAAATGAGATCCAAACTGTATTGAGACATCATACTTGATATCTACAACTGTTCTAGAGTTTCTTTTTGTGTTCTTTACCCATTATTTATGAAAGTTTCTTAGAAGCTTTGTGACTTTTTCTTTAGCCAAATAATGTCTTTATTATTTGGCATAAATTCTGTTTTGATGTGTTTTCCTGCAACATCAACACGTCACATTGTATTTACCTTGTTACTCAGCATCACTGATGTCAACACAGCATTGTAGGCTCAGAGTTGAACCCAATCTGTGAGTGTTACTTTGGACCACTGTTATAAGTTTACACCGTTTTTTCCTCAATATCACACATCCAAAAAATTTCAGAGGGCTGTCTATTTCAATATGGAAAAACAATATAATAAGTTTTTATCCTATCTTTTGCTCCAATAACCCCAGCATGCCCTATGACCCCAACATGCCCTAATGCCCCAATATTGCAAAGGAACATGCTGTGTGTTCCCAGTACATTCTTTTTTAACAGAGCTTTCCAATCCAGAAGAGACTATTTGAATCAATCTGTTCATAGTCCCAGTTGCTGAAGTATGCCTCATTAGAGAGGCATTGAACTAGTTCAGCTTGCTGACTTTATCCCCTCTCAGCTTGCCTTCTCTAATCACACATTAAAAGGACAAAAAACCAAACCAAACCAACAAAATAATTAAAGACTGAAAAAAAAAAAAAAAAAAAAGTAAAAAAACTAGTAACCAACTGAGTAACACCAACCAGACTGCCTGACACCTGGGGACTCTATGCCCAAGAACAACCAACAAAGCTGCACGTGTGAATCCCAGGGTAATCACTGGCCCAGAAAGGAGCAGCAACGCATGACTAAATGGAGTAAGGGCTGGAACAAACAAGATAAATGAGTCACTTCTGATTGAGACAGCATGCAGACACTGGTGGCCACAACAGGGCAGTGCAATCCAGCCAAATGCCCAAGCAGCAGCCAAGGCTCAGTGGTGCACCACCTGCAACACAACTGTCCCACTGCTTTCCTGATGCCCAAGCAGAGGCAGTGATAGCAGAGGCTTCCCCAGACCAGCTCCTGAGCCAGCATCTCAGACACTCTCCTCCTTCTCCACATCTGGAGAGCACAAAGCCTTCCATAATGAAGTTCCTGCATCCACCAGCTGCCTTCCCATTACACTAACACACAAAAAACCTGTAACTAACCAGTATTGTTACTCAGTGCTTAACCTTTATTCTTATTAATCTCTCTACAGTTCCTCTTAGTGTTTCCAGCAAAAAGTGAAAACAGCTGTAAACCTGCACGAGGGCATCAATGCATTGATTCAAAGTGACTGTCCTGTTAGGTGGTGGAAAGTATGACACACACTAGTTCAAGTTTATCTCAGAATGCTTTGTGACTGCAGAAAAACAGATCACTTTCCACTCTTCATAAACTTTGCGAGGCTTTGCCCTTTTCAGTTAATATCCTCTACTGTGTGTGTTTAGCCCAGAATTTAGTATCATTTTTAACAAATCAACCAGAAAACAGGGAAACAATTCTCTTCCCAAACTAGAGAACCACTTGTACCTCTTTGACTAGTGGCTCTAGTAAACGTACTCTCTCTCACTAGAAGATGGCTTTGCTACTCAACAACAAAAAACCAACACAACAAACAAACAAACAACAACAATGGCACTAAATTTCAAAACCACTGCACTTGCAAAACAGAGAAATTTCTTGGTGTGACTTGCATTCTTTTCACGTTTATCAATTTGTATAGGTACTGCAAAAATTTACAGCAAAGCCCAGGGGCACAGACAAAGTAGTATGTCCTAAAAGGAGTAGTTGTCCCCTTCAGCTCCTGAACGGCAGGGCCAGGCACTGTGATGGAGACTTGGTTTGCCAGAGGAACAGTGGTTTGCCAGAGGAACAGAGTCTGTTAAAAAGAAGTGCATCTGGACTGGTTCTTTGAACACACTTCTTGCAAGAGCTGGCGTCCAAAGACTTTCTTTTGGTTTGGTTTTGTTTTGTTGGTTTTTTTGCTTTTGTTTTTGTTTTGGTTTTTTTTTAAGAAAATGTTTTTCGACTTATTCCCAATACTTGGTTATGCCCTCCCACTATGCTGGTAGGCATTATTCTTTCCCTTGTTTTCAATAATTTTTGAAATCCTGAAAAACTGACCCATTTTGTATATTAACAAAAGTCATATTTCCTAATAGTACATAATTTGAATAAGCACTAGCTACTGAACTAAGGCCTGGAATGATGAAGCATTACAATTTTAAGACTTCCCTAACTTGTTCACTTCACAAACCAGTTTGACAACTTAAGGGCTCAGAAACCCTATAAAAATACCATGGCTTCAAAAAATTCAAACAGTTCAGCCAATCTGCAGTTGATATACAACTGTGGTAATTCACCATCTATACAAATATTTGTAAACAAGAATACAGCCTAGGGTGCGCAGAGAAGAAGCAATTCTGCAATTTTGAGGAGAAAAGCCCACAACAGTTTTCTGGAGGTCAGTTTGTTCAAACAGATTTACACTAAGATGTTAGGGAAAGTAAAGTTAAGTATAAATTGTACTAAGACTAATACTAAATGGAAGCCTGAAAGAGAAGGTCAAGGAAAACCGCAGGAAAAATAAGTGTCTTAAAAACAGCTTGTGTTTGCTGTCTATCTAAAGAAATATTAATTCAGTTAATCGGAACCACATCAAAACATCACAGCTGCTGACAGATAAAACACTCTTTGATTTCAGTGGGAAAGTTTGGTGCTTCAGGAATGGAGAATGATCACAGCCATAACAGGAAGACAGGATAAAAAGAACATACTAAGATCACAGCACCCTACTATATTTTCCATGTTACACACCACATGTTCCCATGTTAAGTAGTTACTTGGGGGATAAAGCAAGTAAACAAGTTAAAGATGTATGTAGAAAACAGCTAGGGAACTGGACAAAATGAACAACTGAGTATGTATTTACATTTTTAAGTGAATATGAACATCAGTAAAAGAAAAAAAGCTGAAGCTAAACAGTGCTAAGTATAACTTATCCCATGTTGTTTTGCCCTTATATTCACATATCAGCTACTGCTCCAAATTTTAGGCAAATTTCGAAAGAAACAATCTTTCTCTCATAGCTACTATGTTGCACTGTGAATTATAGTACAATAGAACCAAGAACTGTCATTTTAGGCAGTCATACAAAAACTTAAAGATGGATCTTGGAATTATATTTACATACTGCCATCCAATTAAATTTCTCTAAAAAAAGAAAGGAAAATCTTAGAAAGGCACATAAGAACAATTATTAACAAGATATTTCAATACATCATAGAACAATGATGTATTGAAATGTTATCTAATCAATGTTATCTAATCACTAGCACAATTCAACAGGCATCAAAATCCACTCAGTTTGGATAAAACATTCCCCAAAAATCTTTAAAACATCTCAGTGTGCAAATCAAATCTTTTTCTCTTTTGCTTAAGCTTGATAAAGAACAGATCCATTACACTAATGGTCAAGAACTGATGCTGATGCCACTGCAGCAACCATAATAGGTCACAGGATGCAAGTAGGCTGCTCCTACAATGTACGTGAAACGGAGCTGCAACCCACTTACCACTGCTAACAGTTCCTATGAGCAATTTCACATTTTGAATACATCAACTGAAGGAATAATAGAACAACTTAAAAAGGTTATCATTCATATTAAAAGAAGGGCTATCCTTTATTTTATAATTTTTAAAGAGTACCACTAAGTGCCCATGATAACAATTAGCCTATTTTACTTACGATACTAAATGAGGTTTTATATTGTAATTGAGTTGCTCAAACTAAAAACATTATCCCATTTCACCGTAAGAGTTTTAGCAGGTTTGAAAAAAGCTCTAATAAATAGACAAAAGTAATACAAGTCAGTCATACCTTTTGCCACAGCTTCTTTATACTTTTCTTTGGCAGAATTTACTTCTTTTATTAGTTGTCTATAGCTAGATTTTAGTTTCTCTAGTTCTGTCTTTGTGACCTTTAAGAAAAGAGAAAGATAAAAAGTATTAAAAATACTTATCCCCAACATATAAAAAACTCACAGCATTAGTGAAAGAGAATGAATAGTATTTATTTTCCAAAATAAGGATGTTGCCACTTTTCATTGGCTTGAGATAATCTTAATAGGATATTATATGGTGTAACAAAATCAAAATCAATAAATGCATGGAATGAAATAAGAGGCCAGAAACAGAAATCCCCATCCACATTAGCATAATAAAAAATATATTTAGGAAATCCAGCTAATCATAAACACTATTCCATTTCAATGACAAGAAAAAAGGGGCCAAAAGACGTTTAATGAATCATACTGGACGAAAAAGTTCTATGCATAGGAAGGAAATCCTTTAGCATATGAAAAAAAGAGCACGATAGAAGAATTTTTAGATATTACAGTTCATACAAATGGCTTAGAAACAAGCAACTGTGCATGAACCAATCTGTTGTAAGACATAAATCCCTAACAAGGAAAAGAAACAAACAAAAAAAACCCAACAAAAAAACGCACAAAAAACCATCGAACAACCAAAAAAAAAACCCCAAACCCCCAAACCAACCAACCAAAAAAACCCCCAAAAAAATCCACCACCACAACAACAACAAAACCAACCAAACAAATGAAAAAATAAACCCACAACTGAAAAACCACCACCACTACTACGGTGGAACACAGCTCCACTGAACATGACGGTTTTGGTGAAAAAATTAAAATAAACTTCTACCCCCAACTCTGATTCACTGTGTGACAAAATTAATGCGCTGTTCAGAAATAATCACAAATCATGAGCTTGCAAACAAAAGCTAATAACAAACTAGCCACTACAATATTAAAAAGGTAGCATATGTAGAAAAGTAAAAAGACTGACAAAAAGAAAAATACACTTACAATGGGACACAGGGGAAGAGGAAATTTATTTAATCTCACTGAATGTGCAGAAAAGGAAATCCATTCTACAGAGAAACTGTTCTTCTTGCAGCTGGCATGAAGAAGGCTGCAGTTCACAATTCTCCTTTTTTTCATGGGGCAAGGCCCAGATACCACTACTTTTATCCTCAAGAACAACATCTGGAAACTTAATGGAATTCCTCAAAGACCCAACAAGGTGCTATCTAGAGTTTCTATTTCTGGGACAACTGTGCAAAGATTTCATTTAAAGGCAGGAACTTTCCTCCACATCAATCTCATGTTCTCATCCCATATTTCCACACACTGTAATTTATACTCACAACAGTTGTTATTATAGAATAGAAGATGTGATATAGGAAAAAATAACTTTATGACAAACTTGTATTATAAAGACAGCACAAAAAATGGAGAAAAAGATGAAATTAGAAAGTGAACACAAGATAAAAAAGGGAACCACTTCTTTTACAGAAAACTGGAATAAAAGGCAGACCACTAGTATTAAGAAACCTTTGTAATAATTGCAAAGTACATTTTACTGATTCTTAAGACTATATTCTTCTAACAGACAAAAACAAATCTGAGAGCACTGATGTCCCCAAATAACACTTAAGGAACTAAGACGGTCAAGGATTATCTTAAACCCAGTTTTTATATCAAAAAGCCTTGCCCACCTAGATAGCATAGTAATCTACTTTTTTCCTCAGGTTTCATGAAGAGAGATAAAATATCCAGTATCTTAATGGGAAGTGGAATGTAACTACAAGATACAAGTTTTACTATGTTTGTGTTAAAGACACGGTATTTCACTATCTTTAAGGATTTTATCAAAAAGATTCCTCATCTTAGAGGTGTCTAGAGTAAGAAAGGACGATACATACACATTTCACCTAAAGGAAAACACATTTTTTTGCCAGCGTATCCTAAAGATATGAACTGCACGGACACTGATCTTCACAAGGTTTGGTTAATGTCCTGGGAAATAATAAGCATTTGGCTTCTATGTGCAACAAAAGCAGAAATAATACCACAGAACATGAGAAGTATTTTCAGTTTCTGGGAACCATTCTGTAAGTGCTCCAGTGACATAAAACCTTTGAACAAACAATGTCAGCTAACAATGAAAGAACATATATCTAACCAGAATGCTATTCAAATGCTTCTTAGGAAAATCAGGAAGGGGGAAAAAAGAAAACAAAACAAAAAACCCAAACAAACAACAATGTAAGCTTATTCATCCAGATGCAAAATATTTGCATGGCCATGCAGTCCATAATTAATTAAAATCAGTATGGTTTGTAATTTATCATTTGAGGAGTGCTTAACATGCACTATATTTTTTTGAAATGCCTTATTTTAAAAGACAGTTTTATTAGAGTTAACTTACTAACAGAAAACAATCATGTTTTGCAGTCTCTTTTAAAAGTATATCTGAATTTCCAGCATTCATGTTTCATCTAGCCTCTTTTTCTTATGTTTCTTTCTTTCTTTTTCCATTTCTCCAATTCCCTATACATTTAACCTCTATTATTTCTAACATGTGCTACCTGTTTTTCCTCTTCTTCCATCCTGACTGTTTTCAGATGCATGAATATGTAAGTGGCTGTAAGTAATTATTTGGCTTAGGAATTTTATCAGATAAGACAGCCTACTGACCATGCATCTGAAAATATGTACTCCTCATACTCAATACCTGGGGAAGAGGCCAAGATGCTGGCACATTATGGAAGCAGTCCTATTAGAGCCAACACGCTTAACTTAATATATGTTTGGTATGAGTTTAAATTCTTCTCATAACTGGCCCAAAGATCTTTTATTCATCAGTGCATGACATTTGTACTGTACTACTCAGATGTTACATTTTAATTACACTATTCCAAATCTCAAATTTTCTGCTTAAAGAAAGAAGCAGCAGTGCTTTTCCTTCTCTCAGTAGACCTTTCAGACTATCAATCTGATTTTTGACATTTGCAGTTAAACGTCCCCCAAAGCACCTGAATGCAACCGTAATGTCTGTCATCTTTACTGACTAGATACAGTGCTTTCAACATAAGCAGGACAACTGGCATGTAATAGAAAAAGCCCTGAAGAGCTCCATCTGCAGCCTTAATGTTTGTTTTACACTTGATTTATATTTAGAACAGAGACTAGAATCCTGTCCCTACCCAAAACAGTTTGGACTGTCAAAAGCATTCATATTTCAGTGCCCTGGTCCCAGAGGTTCTGGAGTGGCATGAGAACACAAAGAGAGATGGAATAAAGAAGTGTCACTGAGGATCATCCTCTATGGGAACAAGAACATTTCCAGTGCTATCTGTCCATAGAAATTCATACAGAAGCAAGTTTTCCATCTCTGCCTTGTCAGCTAGCAGGGGAGAGAAAATGAGGAGGAAATAACAAAAATTTCAACTAGGCATTCTACATATCACAAATCACTACTTTTACCATAGCACGAACAAAAACAGAGGAACTAAAGAAGTCCACTCTCAATATATTACTTTTTAAAAACACAAAACTATAGTAAGTTTATAAAGCACAGCTGAATAAAATACCTTGTACATCTCTGCTTCAATTTGTTGATGAACACCTAAGTAACTCTTCTTAACTTGCTGCTTATCTTTGATCATCATTGTAAGCCTATGCAAAGGCCCAGAATTAAGATCTTCTGCATGTGTCTTCATTATTTTGCTCAGCTGTTCTGTTTGCTGTACCACGAGTAACCAAGACTATAAAAAAAGTCAGAACAGAAAAGCATTTACTTATTCTGGCTTACAAATTCAGAACAGAAAAGCATTTACTTATTCTGGCTTGCAAATAACCAAACGATGAACATGAACTGTGGGAAAGGTGCATCACTGTTTAAAACAATTCAGTAAAAAAATAATTTTAAACTTACCCAAATGCACTCGAAATCTTCTAAAATAAAGTTCTTCCTCCTACAGCAAAATCATTCCTCGAACTTAAAAAATAATAAAAAAGCACCAGAGACAAAAATACAAGATTGTATGTTCGCCCTTCAGCACTGTCCTAGTACTTCTGAATACCAATGAAAGCTTTACAGCCTTCTTCGGAATACATCCCCAATACCCCTGACAAACATGTTCCCCTTATCCTTTGTTCTCCTGTTTCCCAGGAACAGTTACTCTGTCTAAGATGACTTTTCTGCCCTTGCCTAAATACCTCACAGTAATACGCATTTGAGCGGTTACTGTTGAAGAGGATACAATTCATCAGCTGCTTCACATAACTGACAGCATCAGTGTGAGGTCACCAGCATCAAAGCATAAGGCGCTAACAAGTTAAGTGACAGAAGCAGTTACTTGTCTATCATAGTAACCCAACATATTTCTGTACCCTTACTTTAATAACTTCCTTGGCCATTCTGTCAGTTTTCAGGACATCTTAATGTGCTGTGTGTGGCTTTGAATTGTGATTAAGAAATGTAGGGTGAACAGAGAGGCTTCGAATGCACCACAGATATGAACACAAAATTAAAGTTCAATTCAAATAAAAGCATTTGTTACCCTAAAGATCCCTGTCACACTTCGTTAATGGGAACAGTATTTGATTCCTTAGAGATAACTCCCTGACACTGAATGCTATGCTATATATAAAATTTTAGAATGGCTACATGCCATACAATTATCAGGTTTTGAAGGCAGATAGTAGGCTAGTTTTACTAGCATTTACCTTACTCTTACTAAAGACAGAAATCCACTTTAGATCATCAAAACTTAGATAATTCATTTGTTTGGTATATATCTCATATAGAAACACATACACATAATATTTCAATCTCTACATTACTATGCTGCAATGCAAACTGAATTCTAGAGAAGGAGACAAAAGACAGTTAACTCCTGCATATATTAAACCATCTTTAACATCTCCTTTAGCTTGTAAACATCCCACAGACTGGCACAGAGCGATCTCGGCCTGCTTAAAATGTGTTGCGGTAAAAGGTCACAGCCTAAAGCTTCCCAGCTATGGCTGAAAACTGTTTCACCTCTCCATTACAGAACACTTTCCAAGTGACATCAGAAGCCATATTGCAAAGCTGTATAGGATAAAAACATCATTAAACATCTGTTTGAGAGGAGTGGGTCTTGTGGTTGTAGAAGAGTTTGTAAGAGTGCTCTCAGAGGTGAAAATGTAGTCAAAGTTCTCCATTTTCTTTAAGGCTGATTTACTACTGATGAGACAAGTACTGTTTCAATCAACCCTGAAAATCACAGCAAAAGCATTTTTCAACAAGATAAGCACTCTAAAAGAAATACTTAGCTTACAATTCACCAAATGAACCTGAATAAGTCAGCAACATATGAAAAAGTACCCTTTCCATTCAAAAAAGAAATCACTTGCACATTTTCCTGTTCTTCACATCCCTCTTTCCATACTGAGAAAGAGGATTTTTGTGTTTTGTGTGATTATATTTGATTATTTTAAAATACGAAAAGCTAAACTGAGTAGCTATACTTGAGGAAAGGCTTCAAAAATTGAGATTTATATGGGACAGAAAAGCAGCTGGGTGGGGATAGCAGAAAAGGCAAAGCATTTCCTTTCACAGAAAATAATCACAGTCCATCAAAAGCAATAAAATATAATATTGTTTGGTTTAACAGTATTTTTTAGACATATATGTACACAAAAGACCTGTTGGGAAATACTTAAAAATACTGCTTCTCAGCATTAGCAGTTGCTGCCACTATGCCTTCCCTCAAGTTTGTTGCCTCTATGTGAAAAAAAACACAGGACATATTTTCCTAAACACTGTTTCTCTCAAAGTGCTCACTCTGGCTATACACTTAAAAAACCACCCAAAACACAAAAAATTAGACAGCTTCGTATTTGGTTTGGTGCCACATAATACAAAAAATTTAATATAGACTTATTTTAAGTCTTAGGAGATAGAAGATACTAAATCTATGCCCTGAAATATCTGGGTCATACTTTGATTCTCTAAAATGTCAGGAAGAAAGAAAATGTATCGTGAAATAGAAAAGTAAATTACAATGAGGTGAGTGAAATAATCATTAATTTAGACATCTTAACTGCCAAAACCAATAGGACAATGGGTCATGACACAACTTTAAAATCCAGGGTGACAGTAAATTTCAAGGCAAGCCCATACAAAAGATCTGTCAGTAGGGTATGAATATTTTTGTTGTTATATAAAAATGTAGAGATCAGGGATGGGGCTTGAGAGAAAAATGGCACCTCCTTAAGAGGAAATTTAAAAAAAAAAAGAGAGAAAAGGAACAAAAATAATCCTGAAAGAGCAATATGAGTGTCTATGTCTAAAATAAGATTTCAAAATGTAACACATGTACCTATCTTCAACCCCAAAAGAACATGCCTTAAGTCAGATCTTCAGATTTTAACATTTACTTGCTCACAGGAAGTGCCTATGTCACTGACATGAACCATCCATCCTAGACCCAACTAGCTACATGAAGGTTAAGGGTTACTTATACTTTATAATGCTAAATACTCTGATGCCAATGCTCCTTTATTGTTCTAGCCCTAAAAGAATTGCAAGACAGTTTAGCTAGCACATAAGAGCAATTCTAGCAGGACATCAATAGCAAGAACTATTAGTCATATAACCAATAATTCTATACAAAACTTTGGGATCCAAGAGTAAAAAGCTTGAAGAAAATACCTGACTTCTGCCTATCTTAGTCTAATGACAATGCTTTAACATTTATTTACCAAAATCATCACAACTTAAATAGTAAAATGTATAACAAACATAACTGGGTGAAAAGCATTTCAAATACACCACCGATTTTTTTTTTTTTTTTAAAAAAAAGTACCATGTCAATTTACGAGACAAGAATTACTGTGAGGGAGGGATGCAACAACAGAATTTGCTATAGATCCAAACTGTGCAGTGCTACTTTAGGGGCAGCTGAAGCAGGCTAGCTGTAGCAGCACAGATTTCAGGTCACACTTACCGCCACTTTAATCCAGTATAAATCTAGACTGCTGCACAAGGACCAGTCACATTCCCAATGCTATGCCATAGCTAGTATTCAAGTAGCCACCCCATAAGCCCACTACATAAAAACTGCTTTGTCTAAAATTTAACTTGACCCAAAAAGGGTATTTTCCCGCAGAGAGGAGATCAGGATTCATGCCAGACTGAAGGGACTGTGCAACCATATTGCTACAGCAGAAGGGCCAGGAATTGAATAAGCCATTAAAATAGAATAGTTTTCTCCAGTCAGGAAGGAATCCAGGTGAGGAGTAAAGCTTACAAACAGGTAAAATAGGAAAGTCTGCTTCATCCGTACCTTTACTGGACTTACCCTAAATCTAAAAGTGAATAAATTGGGGGGAAGGACAGCCTCACCTTTACAAAAGGTCAACACAGTTATTTTAAAATGGATACAAAATAACTTCACAATTATGAGAAACATCCTGAATTAATGTTTTGTTTTTACAACACATGCTGTGGTGTGAATAACAGCTAGAATGCTAGGCCTTGCCTTGGTTTCCTGGCATTTTTCTATTTCTGTCACAAATTCTATATAACATAAACAATAGTTCCTATTTAACTGTCTTAAAAGAAAAGCTTCTCTATTTTCAAAACACTAAACAAAGTAGCAGGCTTAACCCAGGAACCTGAAATACTGAATTTCAGAATTCAGGATTGATTCTAGTTCAGTTATTATTTTCAAAGCAACTTCTGCATATTCCACTGAGGAACTAAAAGGAGACCATTTTAAATACTTTGGCAACATTAAGTCTCAAGAAGCTGAATGAACAGGAATCCAACTCAAACTAAAACAAACAAAAATAAATCCAGCACTGTTATTTCCAAGGATATTCCAAATTCAAAATACTTCAGTCTTACCTTGGACACATTGCTGATATAATCCAACTGACAAGTGCTCTCTTTATCTACTTGATTACAAAGATTCTGTAAAGTGGAGGCATATTCCTTATCACTTTTCACTCGCATTACCATAAATTTCTTCACCGTTTCCAGTAGTCGTAGTTCCCAGTCTTGCAGTTTTAATAAAGCATCATGAGAATACTTCAGGTCACCTCCAAACCCCATTTTTTAAGGCACTATAAACCACACAGGGGAAAATACAGTCTCTTCACCACATCTGAAAGCAGAATAACATTCATGAGACACATCTTGAAAAAAAAAAAAATAGTGTGACAAAGAGCAACTATTAATGTCTAAACTCTGAAATAACGGCAAAATTACCCACATACATATACCTCCTCCAAATAAACCAAAAGGGTGTTTCAAACACCCATCTGTGACTGGAAGAGATCTCGGGCCCAGAAGTGTCCTCTGGTTTCCATCTGCAAAATGTACCTCCCTAACTTAAAGTGGAGTTATGAGGGAACACATAAAAGCACCTAAAGACCAATCTGCATGCTTAACCAAGGAGGTATAGCTGACAGTATCTCCAGATAAGAACTGCCAAATAACACTGTTCCACTCTTGGTGACCCAAAACATTTGTTTCTAGTGTTTACTGTTCTAAAAGCACAGAAAAATCCAAATAAAACATCAGCTTTCAGGCACTTCATCTGTGGGAAATGGATAACTAGTTAGATCCAGTTTGCTCCTAAACACTGTGTTAGCAGGCCATTAAACTTGCAAGCGCAACCTCCCAAAAATCAGAAAATATCCCAAACCAGGGATATTTCTCCATGCAACCCTCCATTGCTCCCCTGGGACACACATTAGGGCAGTCCTTCAGTTCACACGATCTTCCCGTAAGGTAGTCCAGTCCTGCTGTACCAAATCAACATTCTTTGATAAACAGATAAGAAATGCTGCCTTATGAAATCCTGTAACACAACTGTAAGTCAAAGATGCCTGTTGAGCTATCTCTAGAACACCTGCATCTGACACTGATAAACATGCAGCCACACCATGCAAGACCTGAGCCCGCACATGAGTCATTTCCACAGACTTGCATAAGTTTTGTAATGCGGGTTGAACCCTCTTTTCTGTGTATACACCAAAAACCTGTTCCAACACTAATCAGCTTGAAACTACGTAAGATAAACTTACATAAACTGCAATTATAGCTCTGGACTGCAGTGCAGACACAGCCTGTGTACTGCTTATTCACTAATTCCTGCATTCCAGCCAAGTCTTAGCTCTATTGAACACAGAAGTACTGATTTCTTCATAGGCTTTAAACTGCCACTTAAATTAGCAGTGTTTTACAAACATTAACAGATTTATCTTCCTAACAGCCCATGGGGCGAAGCAGGACTAATAATCTTATTTTAAACTGAGAACTGAGATACATAAACTAATGTCAACACTGTACCAGCTAATACTGGTATGTAAAAGGCTTAAAGACAGACTCTTCAGAGTGCCTGGCATTTTTAGCATACCAAGTATCCAGGG
Source organism: Podiceps cristatus (assembly GCA_000699545.1). Taxonomy (NCBI): domain Eukaryota; kingdom Metazoa; phylum Chordata; class Aves; order Podicipediformes; family Podicipedidae; genus Podiceps; species Podiceps cristatus. The sequence goes on along the minus strand of JMFS01001298.1, from coordinate 15,884 downwards.
AAAAAAAAAAAAAATTCAGTTATTACACAAAATTTCAGAAGATTTTGTGGATCAGAACCTCGAGGGATCTCCAGGGTAGCCTGACTACCACGACCATCTCTTCCTGCAGTTCTAAGTAAGTTACGGAAATAAACCTCATCCACTATGTGTTTATTCTCAGAACACAAATCATGCTACATAGCGAAAGAAACAAAGGTTCTGTAAAGAAAGTAAGAATACCATGCATCTACACAATTGAGAGAAGTCAAGATTGTATGAGTAACCTTAAATCTATCACAAGCTTTCATAAGCTCTTTAATTTGAAGCTGTATATTTTATTCAGAGTTCTTGATGATGGCTAGGATCTCAGTCATAAAAAGCAATAGTAAATAATTCATGCTGGCTGTATTTATAAAGGATGGACTATGTCATTATTAGCTGCATTAATGATAATATTTTCACAGTTAAAATTTAAGAACGCTCTTGCAAAACAACTATTTTAATAGGATGAGGAAAAGAAAAAAAATCTTAAAGCACCCACTTATTAACATGACTGGAGCACTTGTGATTTTTCAAGCCCTTTAGACCTATATCCACTTCTGTGACCAAGCTCATTTTTCTCCTAGTATATTTTAGCACATTACCTAAATATCCTAGCATAGAGATGGGAACTGAATGATGAAGTCTGGCCTTGTGTTGTGAGAAAAGTGCCGGTTTCCTTGCTTTAACTCTAACCTATGTCTTTTACTGAGAGACAGGAAGGCAAGGGAGAGAGGAAATATTCTCATCAAATTACATTTCAGTCTGCTTCTACTGACTCACTGTAGAAGCAAAGATTACAAAAATCAACAGAACAGAAGATCCAACATCTCACTCCAGCCTGCTAAGCCTCCCTTCACTAAGAAGTAATTAGGTTTTTTCCAATTACACTATTAGATGGCTGGGTACACAGACAAAAAAATCTACACATACTGGTTTCTGGTCTTTGTTTTAAATTACGCTGTTCAATGTGATGGAAGCAGCACAGCAAAAATTCATTTTGCAAAAGTGATACAATTCTGGTCTGGTAAGACTAACAAGCATAAAAGTCTCAGAGCTGATGATTCCCAGCTAGGTAAGCCAACCTCTGTATGACTTCCTTATAAATTAAAAAAACAAAAAAACAATAAAACAAAAAAAACATTCAAGTAACATATTCAGCAAAACTCAAATGCTCCAATATTGTGGAGGTAAAGAGGTGGTGCACAAGTATGCATGACCTAAGCCACTTAACTGTCAATAAGCTAAAAAACAACACTTAATTAAAACCACTCCTAATTTTTTAACACTTATAAAGAACTGAGAACAGTACAGATCACATAGTCACTTAAAGTCAGAACTGTAAGAATTACCAAACACATGAATAGATGTGTTCTATGCAATCTGTATTTCAAATACACTTAAAAAGTGTAACCACAAGCACATTTCAAAAGACCAATGTTCAAAGAGACAGTATCTGGTACCAATACAGATAGGTATTCTTCAGAGTTTGATATCTCCCTGCTTAGTGTGTACAGACGAGTTGACAGCTGCCTTACAGGGTCAGACCAATAGAACAGAATATTTCAGTTGGAAGGGACATACTATGACCATCTGGGCACAATGATCCATTTAGATAAGCACTCTATCTCCAACCATGGCACTGGGAGATGCTGTTTAAGGACAGCTGCTATTTGTGGCATGATCCTCATTATGCTTCCCCATGTTCACAACTAACGGATTATGGAAGAAATACTGATAGCCCCATTTTTTGGCTTTATCACACAATATTACAGCGATCACACTAACACATGATTCCCAAAGACAGATTCCCACACAGATTTTTCAGCCACAGACTACTGGCAAAAATGAGGAGTGCAACAAAATCTACCCCAGAAAAGATTTACTGTGGAACCAGTAGGAGATATAGGGAGTTTGAGACACAAACGTACTTTCTACTCCAATGCTGAAAAGATGAAAATACAGTGTGAAAGATATTATGCCGGGGGGGAAAAAAAAAAATCTTTCTCAAAAAAAACTCAGGAGACTATTTTATTTTAAAGGAAGAAAGCAGAGATGGCATCATGTTTTAAAGTAGGTAGATGGCAAACTGATGACAATAAACACATGATATGCTAAATTAATATAGAGAAAACCTTCAGGAATTGCTTATTCTTACTGTGAAGAGATCTTTCCTACTTCTGGCAGATACCCAGGAGGTTCATCTCTTTTCCACACATGAACAATGCTTACATAACGTAACATGCCAGTAAAGTCTCAAACTGAATTCTATCATGTTTTGTAAAAATAACAAATTCTTAGTGGCAAACAGGACAAATGAGCTTCAGTTAGTTTATTTTTTTGTTTTGAAATGCAAGGGGGACAAGGGAGGGAGAGAGAGAGTGTGTTTCATAAAAAATACTGCGTATGCAAATTAGCCAATCAATATTTGGGAATCTTTAACAGTTGAAATATGTCTCAGAGCCAATTCCAAGAAAGTAAGACTTACTTTCTTATTAGAGTCACTCTCAAAATAACAAACTAATCACTGACAGGAAGTAAACACTCAATGTACATTTAATAATATACTACAAATGAGCAACCAGACCTTGAACAGCTCTAAATTTAAGTATATAGTTACTGAAGACAGTTTATGACTTGTCTCAACCACCACCACAGTAGGGTAGTCAGATTCCAAATGAAACAATGTTAAATTTTGTCAGCATGACAGTGAGAAATTTCAATGACAGTCATATAATCCTTCAATATTGTAACACTCCCCTCAGCAAATACAGACAATATTCCAGCATTTTGCAACCACTACAAAGAAAGTAGTTTTCATAGTCAATCTACATTTAAAGACTGCAATCTGTCCCTGACACGAGTGGCCTTACCGTGTCAGATCAAAGGTCCTGTGTGCCTGACCATGACCGAAATCAAATGGAAAGGGAGGAACAGAGCACATATATCACAATGTTTTCCCAGTATGCTCTCCTGGTGCCTTCTGTTACATATTGCCATGAAAGATAGCCAGGACTGTGACTACTAATCTTAAAACAATGACGGATCCACATGCATCACTTGGAACTTATGGTTTCATAATATTAATGACAAGGAGGCAACTGATAAACCACAAACCAGAAGCATGCCTGGCCCTCAGTTAAATTCAGAACAGGAAAGCACCGCACATATCTGGCCCCTCCAGAAGGAGGAATATGGAACACACACAGTATGCAGAGAGCATCACGCTCCCTCTTGATCTCCTGCCAACTCCCTTGCTCCTAAATCTTCATGGGCTCTGAATCACTTAGAATGGCTCGTATTTTGCAGACCCCTTCTAGAAACATTAAGAATACTGAAAATTCAGAAAAGTAATAGGACTTGTATTCAAGAGACAAATCCTCAAATTCAAGGTTTCTGTATTGATTTCAAGGCAATTTTATTATAGGTTATCAATCTGTTAGACAGTCCATCTCAGTTTCTGAGTGTGAGGCTTACAGTAGTTATATTCCATTAAAACAATGAAAGAAATCATTCTTAGCCTTCCATCCACACCTTACATAAAAATCAGACTGTTAAACAATTGACATTTCTGTTAGTGCAGGATCTACTCCTGCAATGTACAAGATCATAAAACATAAAACACATGTTTTATCTACCATTTGTTTACACTAACCACATATTCAGAATATTATAGGTATACCCATTTGATGCATGGAACATAAACTAGCTGAATTAATGCTTCCATTGAGCTACTGACCTCAATAAACAATCAAAGTAGTAATCTAAAGCTAGCCTGATCATTTCAAACCTGATCTGAAATAGTAGTCTGCTCAAAGCAAACTAGGCAGCTTATTTTCAGGAAGGCTTTTCTGCAAAACATAGCTCACATACCTTAAAAAATTTTCCTCAAGAAATATCTTTAGTACACTTCTCTTTATGTTAGCAGCTACTTCCGATTTTCACTTTCTGAAATACACTTTTCTTTTCTGGGGACTCTGAAAGAAACAGATCAAACATTTTTTTATTATTATTATTTCAGCACTTTAAAATGAACTGTAAAACTTAAACTTAGTTAAGTTGCTCTGCATTTTCAGATTATTACTAGAAGGCAGGGATATTTTTAAAAAAGAGTCAGACTTCAAGAAAACCAAAAGAGCAGAATTCTCAAATGACTGCAAGTAGTAGTATGCTATTACTTCATACACACAATTTTGAGGGAAGAAATAATTTTGTCTATACATATGCAACTGAAGATTTTTTTTTTTTTTAATTTCTTGGAATTTCTTAATACACAGTGTATTGTAGCCAGAAAATGAGATCATTTTATTTATTTCTGAACTTTGTACTTGATAAAACAAAAAGGAAGCCTATTTAGAGGGAAAACGAAAGCATGGAAGACCAAGTTTCGTTATATGAAAGACAAAAAATTAGCAGTCACTAGAAGTGGCAATATGAGAAAGGGACCAATCAAGACACAGAGTTTTCTTATATGGCTCTAATTACTCCAATATCTAGAATAGTAAGAGGTCAGAAAATTAAAGACAACTGCAGCACTAAAACTTCAAGCTGTAATTGTGGACTGTAATCTAGGTGAAGCAAACTGCAACAGAAGGCCATGTCTTTGAGGTTTTATACCAAGAAGAAAGTATATGAAATACAAAACATAGTAAGAAACAGGCTTTGCATACAGATTACAAGTGCAAGGGATACTGTATAAGCTACATCTGGACCAATCATAAGTGTTCACTCACAGTCTCATACCTGAATGTCTCATCTAAAGTTAAGTCTTAACTTTAAAGTTAAAACTTCAAAGTCTTACAGTTAAGCAATGCCCTAGTAAGAATACAATAAGCAAAACTGAAAGAGAGACATCGTGTGAAAGAGTAAGGAAAAGAGAAATATTTTTCAGATCTCCATTATTTTAAAAAAAAGCACTGATCATGAACATTTTTACCAAATCTTATGAAGGGATAGTTTTAGTTCATATTCAAGCAGACATTATTTAGTATTGTTTACAGAATGTCACTAAGTAACCAGAAAGTAAAGTGCTGCCTCACATAAATACAAAACTTTCATTCTCCATGACCAAAAATAGAAAAGACTGTAAGTGATGCTTACATTCAGTCACTGCAGATACAGCAGCTATGCAAGCAGATACAGAGGAGAAAAAAAATGCAGCAGACTAGAAGCATTATGAAATTCACTACATTTTTAATTTTAGATACAAAAATACTCGTTGCAAAGTTGCAAAGTCCAAGAGAAAGTCCTCACCAGAAAAAATTACAAGCAAGAACAAAACATTATAGTAAATTTGACTCCAGTCTTCCCATCACAAATATAAACCAGTTGGAAACACCATAATATCCCTGGACAGGACCACTATTTTTAACCGTTTTCCTGGTTCAAATGAGACTCATGAAAGTAAAACAAGTGCTACCACCAGTACCTGGGCACATTCTTTAACATCAAGCAGATGTTAAAGAACTGCACATGGTAAAACAAACCCCTTTGGAAAATTCCATTTATTAAATGAAACAACAGATTGGAGCCAATTAAACAGAGACAAGCTGTATCTTCTCCTCTCCACACACAGACAAAAAGCACGCCTATTTTTTTTTTTTTGAACTACGCTATCACGTATGTTAGGAGAATTTTGTTTGTCAATATGAAAATAAAATGCAAACCCAACTTTTCTTCAGAATTCATATTACTATCAACTTTTTATCCACGTGCACATTTTCATCTGCATACACGTTATTATTCGAATTTTAAACTGGTAATCCAACTTCAATACAGATCTACTTGATAGGTGTATACTAGCTAGTACATGGAAGTATCATAAAAGCTTGCCAGTGAACTACACAGTCATCTGTAAGAGCAATAAAATGTTACAGAATTCCTGTTGCTATTTCTAAGCTCAAACACAATAGAATCTGATAGTTACAGACAGCTTGCTACCTCAATGCAATAAACCACTAGATAATGAAGATATAAAATAAAGAATTAAAAGACAAAAGGATAGAGCAGGAAACCTAGACCATCTGTTGTTTCCTGAAGTTACTGCCGAGACAGTCAAAGCCAATCCTACACCAGATCCTTTTTAGACTGGGGATATATAAGGCATTCTCTCAAAATGCAGCATTACAGGAGCATTTAAAAATATCAAATTAATAGTAAGAATTCACCAGAACCAGATACTCTTAAGCTGAAGTGTTAAAGCATCAAATGTGAGATTGCCAAACTATTAATTCTGCAATAACTTGGGCTTAAGATGATCTAAGTAAAAAGGAATGGAGAGTGGAAAATATTTTTTTCAGAGCTTGACAAGGCAATCAGGAGAAGCATAACAAAGACAGTCTGACTTCCATACTGGGTAAAGTGGTTAAAATCATGCCAAAGAATTTGTAGTCCGAAATAATAGGGAAGAAAAAAACAACACAGCTGTTGTAGAGAAAAGCCATGCTTCACAATTTGAAGAATCATTTGAAGGAATCAAGGATCCTGTGCATAAAGGTGTTGGAAGTGGTAGTGAACAAAAGACTTCTAAAAAGTTTCTGCTGATGTCTCAGTAAGCTGCTACAGAAGTGAAGATCTTGCAGGATAAGATTTAAGAAACAAAGATTCACAGGGGAGAAAGTCAGAAGCCTTACCAGAATCTGTGACAGAACTTGGGCTCCTGCTCAGAACGGTCACCTGCATATCTGTCATTTCACATATCATCTGTGCTTAAGTTTGCAAATTTTACAAAATTATTACAAAATCAAAACTGCCATGACATTTAAAAAATTTGCAGAAGAACCCCAAAATACTGAGCAACAAGCATATAAAACAGCAGATGAAGTCAGGTGTCAGCAAATGCAGTGTAACACACTAGGAGAAAGAACTCTAGGTTATTTAGTGCCACTACCAGAAAAAGATCTAACAGTCTCTGAATATACATCTTCAAAACATTTGTTCGGGGCTTTGAAGTGGTCAGGTTAGGAAACATTCAGAATAGCAGACCTTTTTAAATAAAGGGAAGAGAGAACATAACATAGTCTTATGCTGCCAATACATCCATGGTGTTCGTATACCTTCTAATTATTCTATTTCATGAAGAACCTAAAGCACCAAAAAAGTATAAGTAATATTGATCAGAGGATGGAGCAGCTTCCACACAAAGAAAGTAAAGAGAATTTTTTAGCTCACAGAACAGGTAAGTATGACAGGGTATCAGATCAGAGCACCAAATAAATCATGATAGCATGAAGTGACATGGTAGGTCAGACGCCTGAAGTGTTTCCCGGAAGAACATAGGAATATCAAACAAAATTTTAAAAAGTTGCTCTTAAGTATTTCTTTGCCTAATAAATATTTAAATGAGATAATTCAATGCCTAAAGACATTTTTGAGACCAAGAAACAATTAGGTTCAGAAATTATTATAAAAATTCATGAAGAAAACAGATCTGTTGAACAGCAGAACTTCCACCTCAAGAAGCCTCTAAACCGCAAAACCAGGACAGGAACTATTATTCTACATTCATGCCAACAGCTCCTTCTTACCTGACATTAGCAAGTACTGAGCTAGATGGACTTCAGTTGATCACGTACAAACATCCTCACATAGTGCACTCATTCTCTTACCCCTGCACCTGTATGAAGACCACAGCTTTCCCTAGAAGCTCTTGCAGCTGTGATCTTATTAAAAATACATGCAAATAAGAAGCGGTGAGGTCCATCAAAGAACAGGATTTACACTTTGAGTAGTACAAAAATAAATAAACAAACCTGATAAAAGCCCAGAAATCAACTCTCAGACCCTCTGCCTAGAATTATACAAAGTTTTCATTTACCTGTCGGAATTCTTTCCACACATGCAAATGGTAGTAATAGACATGATGGTAGTAAGTCACTAACAATCATGTAGGTGTGAATCTTATAATCTAAAGACACCATCCTGTTCTTTCCCTTTCCACCAAAGAACCACATATACTTACCCATGGCAGAAAGATTTCTGTCAAGACTGTCTTCTCAGGCTATCTGATTTAGCATTCCCCGGCCCTTAGCATGAGGAAAAAGTTTCTCAACAACCTAATCTCGCCTTCCCCGCTTCATGACTGAGGAATAGAGAGAAGAGCTTAGCCACTTCTCTGCAAACAGAATATCCTATTTTTTGAAAATTAAAGAAACTTCTGAACAAGAGCAACAAAAGACAACGTAAGTATTGAATTTTCAAGAGGTTTCTTGTCTTAGATGAATAGTGAAGACGGAAACAACTGCTAGGAAAAGTGGCAGCAAGTGTTAACACTGAGATTAAAAAGTAGCTGTAGCAACCTTGTTGACTGAGTTAGTCTATACACAGTCAACTCGTTTCTCTGCTGATTTCTTTCATTCAATAAGATGTCAGGTTCTCCAGTTCGAAGGTAGGAAGCATTCTTCCTTATTTGGCAAAAAATCCAAACCTCTGAAGGTAACATTTCATATCTTCATATCCATCTGCCTTGAGATAAATATATGGCAAGTCAGAATGACCACACACACAGAGAGAAAAATCCAAACACAAACACTCAATTCCTTGGCTGCCTACTGAAGTATCTCTTCAGGGAAGACAGAGGAGGGAAAATACTGACAGAGTAAGTCTTACAGACCATGTAGGACTCCTCCTTGAAAAGATTTCAGATCCCAAAACTCTTCTAGCTGCTGCGATTGCATGTTTCAACTTAGAAATACAGAATACTGCTAGAAGCTTCTTCCAGAAACACTGTATTACCTCTTGAGATTTAAGGACAGCCATAGAAAAACAGAAATCCACAGGATATGAAATACTTTTAGAAGTCTAGAGGCAGTTTATTTGCTTCCTGTGGCCCAACATCAGCCAGAATTTCTCACTGCAGCCAAAACAATTAGATTAAAAATCTGCCGTTAGTCTGTAATGTATGACAATACCGGTCTCCTCAGATGAAACATAATCTAGTTCCAAGTATTTATCCCTCTTTGAAAAGAAATTCAAAGAGCAATCAGGGTGTTGCTTCTTCTTTCCTCCTTCATTAAACTAATTATATCCTTCTGGTTCATTAAACCCTCTACTTAGTAAACTCACTGTTCATTCATTCTTCTTGAGGTCACTTATCTCCTTGGCACCATTGTACCACATTTAATGTAGTTCAATTACAGAGTATTCTGTACAGAAAACCAACCCACAAGGAACTCAAGTCCACCAGTAAGAGAGTCCCATCCCTTCCCAACAGCTGATATTCCAAACTGTTAACACTGCAGGAAATACAAGGTATCGTGCAGTTCAGCAAAACATGTTGCTTCAAGTCTTTGATTGCTGTTCCTGAGCTGAGTGACCTCTCCTTCACAAGCTCCATATCCTAAAAGATACTCCCTGTGATAACTTACTTTCTCTCTACACAGGTAGAGTTACAGTTACTCTCACTACTCAGGCAGAGTCACCAACCAGAAAGACAGATGACTGAATTACACATTTGCACCTTATTAAACACTCAAGCACATAACAAATTTTAATATATACATTTTACAAATATATACCAGGGCTAACTTTTAAAGATGCATGAATAAAACTACTCTTTTTTTTTAGATCCAGTCAGTTTTGTTTGGGTATCATCTGCCTTTCCAGTTATAAAGAACACTCCTTCTGAAGGGTAGTATTCTCATTGAAAATGTATAAATGGATAAAGCTTTCATTAATGAATGTTATAATAAACAGTTAAAATTTGTGGATGTTTAACCTCCCACATATCTGGAAAAATGGTGCTGAAGTGCACATGAGCAAAAAAAGTGTATGCTTGGACTCTTCACATGGAAATTTATTTCCATACATGACATTCAGTCTAACTGATCTTTGCTGCAACATTTTTTTTTTATCCCCAGTCTTTCATTTTGCATATCAAAAGTGTTCTTTCCAGAAAGGATATCACGCATCTAATTCTTCATTTACAAGGTCAACGTTCTTTAGGATGTAGCATCATTCATGAATATTCTTCAGAAAACAAAAATTTTAGGGATGATAATAACGTCTGTATTGTAGGCAAGGGTTATTTACGTTCCTCAGAATTCTTGCTGTACTGTACTCTGAGACAGTTGAAGGGAAATTGACTGCATCTTTAAAGCTGAAATCCCAACTTAATCTGAGAAAAATTCTGTAGAGGGAAACAAGCCACCCTACTGTTATAGTCAAATCTTAACAACCATCTTCTTAATCACTGCCTTGGAAATGGCAGCTCCCACCCACTGAAAGCAGACTAACCACTTCCACACTGCCAATCCCTACATCTCCCCTAGGCTGGGAGGACGCTGGTGATGAAATAGAGAGTACAAGAGACCACCGTGTCAGATGTTTTAGCAGCATGATATGCAGGGTATGCACTGCACGCTTTGTGGAAACATGAAGCCTTAGGTTTGAGGGCACAAGGCACACAGGGATAAGATACCTCTGGGAGACTGTTCTGCATAGGATGCAAATCAGCTGCAGCGTGCATCCATACTGTGGCTGAAGCAGTGTCTGGAGAAAACAATCCTGTCAGCTGTGGGCAGGTTTCTTTTCAGAGGGTCCCAGCTGGCTCCAGAGAAGCCGAGTTAGAAAGCATGCAGCATGGAAAACTAAGAGGCTGTGGAAGAATACAAGAACTGAATCAAACTGAGATTTTGACCTCAATAAGGATGTGTGTAATTACCTCCTCATATAAAAAGGAATCATTTAGATAAATTACATGATCTAGATGCCAATTAAATTTGTTAACACAGTAGCTTCAGATTTACTTAACACATTCATTGACGACAGTTTTCCCACTCCAATTTCAACATCCACCTAATCCAAAAGGCAGAACTGAGCATTAAAAGGCCTTCCTGTCTTTGTTACAGATCTTTAACTCTTTACAATTATTTGCTTTTTCAGCTGAGCACTTTAACTGCTAATATTTTTCTGTATTTGGTGAATGAGACATTTCCTTTTATCTGGTGAACTTCAGTTAGAACATCTGCTGAACTGGTAAACAACCATATTATGGAAATTATGGGAAAGATATTCTACTTGGGAGAAAACACACCATTCACAGCATGAAAATACAACAAATATACCAGCAATAAACAAGTATATGTTTTTTCTGATTCCATGCTTTATATCTTTTCATCAGTAAAAAGGTGCTCCCAAGTTGTATGACTTTCCTTAAAATTGGCTACAAAAGCATTTCTCACAATATTTTGCTAAAGGGATAGCATAATTGCTTTAAAATACTGTTACTTACAGTGTTTAAGCTGTCACATTTTTAAAACTTAGCTATCTCACTTGACTGCACTCCTGATCTGGAAATCCTGAACTTACTCAGGATACAAATACTGTGGGATACTATTTTATATTCATGAACATTTCAAAGCAGAAGCCACAATGAGGAACTCAGAAGCTATCTGAAAAGAACTAAAACATTAAAGAAATTTTTTGTATAATTCACAAAAGCTGTATTTTAACAGATACAGTGACAGCACACTAAACAGATTTTAACAAACTTGTATGATTTAATAGCAGATAGGACAAGCTTTAAGTATGCAAAGATTAAGAAGGTTTATTCTAAGACCCTACTCTTAATTGTTTATAGGTTCACCAAGGGTGAACTTCATTATTTACTAGCCCAGTGGCTAACAACCTCCACCAGCTGAGCCATTATTAATATGTTATTTGTCTCAGCATTAAAGCACCAAATAGTCAGTAAAATTATTCCTGCCTTTATTAAATAACCATTAAATCTATTCTCTTTCCCACTCCAGTCTGTTTTGCACTGAGAAAAACAACTTATTACTGCCATTTTCAGTTCAAACAGCAAACATAAATGTGATGATGAACCACATAAGTTACAATATGCTGTCAATGTATGGAGTAAGATTTTACAATTTTTCTAAAGCAAAAAGTTAGGCATAAACAGAGCTGGAAAAAAGCAGCAAAGCTGACAAATCAAGGACTGAAATTAAGAGATTCACAAATTGAGGATAAAAACCTAAATGCCACCCTCCTTGGAATATGCATTATGTGATCATGTAATTACTTCCACAGTGCTTTTCTCCATAAATGCCTGACTCATTTATTACAGGGGATAGAGTGCTCTGGGGATGATTCAGCGTTCTGTCAGAGGGGCCTCTTCTTCACGACTCTATCACACTCATTGCTGTAATTGTATGTCTCCCAGTTTCTAAACAGGCAATTTCAAGGAACAAAGGGCTCATGATTAATGCACTTTAACACTATCCTGGATTCTACTTCTGCTTCTGGCAGAGAATGCTTATATAATATGCAACAATTCACAAACTTTTCACAGGTTGCTCCTACTTAAAAGGTAATTGATTTTTCATTAGGTCTTAATTATGGTAATTTATTTTGATACTTAAACTTAATTTCTTAATGCTACAGCTCCTCATGTTAAAATAAATCACTTCCAAAACTATAAAATGAAAAAAGGTTGTGAGACTCTAAGATTAAATTATGACAATTACAAGAGCTCTTGAAAAAAGGACTGTCTTCAGACCAATACCATATAGGAAAATGCCTAATACACAATAAACTATTAAGTAGTTATTCCTTAAGTATTTTCATTACTAGCATTTAATAAGGGTTCCAAATGGACTACAGTATTATCCAAGCAATATTATAAAACATACCTACAAGACAGACTAAGAGTACCTATGCAATGTTTTTACTTCTCCCTTAACAAGTGAAAGTTTCATGTGATCATCTTAATAGAGATCTACCTCACAGAAACGTCTCGTAGTACTCACTCTACGTTCACCCTATCAACATTCAAGACCTAACCCAAGTAGTAACTCTCCCCTCAGCAGAAAGTAAGAGTAACCATATTAGAAAGCCTAACAAAATGTTGCCAGTGTTCAACATGCAAGTCCACAACACAGACAAGACTAAGCAGCCAGAGCTGTATTCTAACAAGCTGACTAATACATTTCAAAGATCAGGAATTCTGATAAACCTGTACAACTGGCCAGAAAACAGTCACTGAACCACAGTACAGTTATGAGTATGGAGAGCTGTCTCTGTAAACTCATCTGTGTGTCATAAGCTGGTTAGTAAAAAGCTCAGAGGTGGGAAAGAAAGTTTGAAACTGCATGTGGTTAAACTATCTGGCATTTTCCCTCTAGTGTAGAAAGGCAGCAATGCAAAGGGAGTTGGTGACCATAAAGCAAACGGTAATCTGACATCCAAAGAAGAATGATGTTATGAAGTACAATTCAGTCACTTAGATTAATAACAGCATTAAGTCTAAATTTATTTGGAATCATTTTTATCATCATCAGGGAAACACACAGAACTGAAAAAATCCCTATTACTTTGGACTCATTACACTCAAAACCAACCTGAACTCTGCATTTAAACTTACAGGAGAAATTAGAAAATATTACAGTCATGCTTGGAAATATGATTTCATGCTACAAGATGACAGGAATCAAAATCCTCCATCCCATGAAGTTGTCCTAAAAGAAAAAAAAAAAAAAAAAAAAAAAAAAGAGAGAGAAAAAAAATACTCCCCCACACACAAAAAAAAGCCTTTTTAGTAGCACCCTTGCTGTTTTTTAAGAATCATTTCCAAAACTTCCTATGCACTGTACACGACCACACACATAGCTTTTAAAAACAAAAATAACTATCTTATCTCAAAAGTTATAAATTCCACTGATTCACTGAAGTTTCCAAAATAAATCTTTCCAAAGAAATGCTAGTTACCTAATGCAAATGTTTTACCGCAGAAACTTGCTGCATATTTACACGCACAGTAGTTTAAACCCCTTAACTAAACCCCTAATAAAATGAACACTCAACAATCCAAGACTCTCTCTACTGTTTAATAAACCTCTCCCCTAAGTTTTCAAAATTCGTTTTTATAAGACAAATACACCAACACTATAGTTAAGGCAGCACTAAGTGAACAATGTATCTTAAGACAGGAGCATATATGCAGTTTACTTCCTGCTGGAACGGACTTGGGCTTTCCTCTCTTCTCTTGCTGCTCCTCCTCCCCCCCCAAGGAAAAGAATCCCCTTTCCTTTTCCCAGACCCACTTCCCACACACTGCAAGAAACTCCTCCCTATGAAGTGATGACGTCATGCTGCTAGCCCATCTCCTCGTACGGAGCAACTCCGGGCTTGCCGCCAGCTTTCTCCGCCCCCGGGCTGACACGGCGACATACCTTCCTTCACCCCGCCGCTTCCCAGCTGGGGACGGAGCAGCGGCGGCAAACGGAGGGCCGAGCCGGGCAGGGAGGGGGTCTCCGAACGGACACCGCGCAGACGGACCGGCGCCTGCCCCGGACTCGCGTCTAGCACAAACTGACTTGGTATCACCGCAGCACCTCTCCTCGCCATCGCACGGAGAACCGAACTGATCCTGAACAATTTTAAGCACGGAAATAACATTCTACGTTACTGTCTGCAGCGCAGCCCCGCAGAGCTGAATCTTGCTTCCCCATGTTAAATCTCTTCATTCCAGTGAGGCCGATGTTACTTCTCCCCCTCTGTTAACAAAGTCTTATCTTCCTTTGTATTGTTCCACTTTAAAATTCTCCCACCTCTTCTTTGGCCTGCTTTACTTTCAAGTGTCTCCTCAGAATGATTTCTACATGATTACTTTATACACTGACAATCTAAATACCAACTGAAGAACAACCTTCCTTTGAAAGATTCAGTTGTGACATGAAGTTGTACGAAAGCTGGAAAGGGCCTTAGTGACGGTTAACAGAGCTTTTGCTCAGTTGAAAAGTAACCTTGTACATACAAGACTTCTCCTTCAAAGAAAAATCCCCAAAGCTCAACTCTTCTGGGGTTAATGTTCCACTCATGTATATTTTAAAGTTGTAACTGCACTGACAATTTGCTTCAACACATTAAAAAAATATATATATAAAAGAACATACATTTGTCCCAGCAACAATAATCGTTACTGTAACTCAACCTATAATATCCTCATCATTTGCAATTTGCCTGTGAGTGGATTAGAAGTATGAACGTCCCACATCCTTGAGTCTTCCAAAGACTAGCACATACATGTAAACTGTATCAGTCATCTCTTTATTATATATTATTTAGTAGGTACAATTAACCGAAAATAATACCTAGTAAATTCTTTTGGTCCAAAAGTTTCAGATGTCGCACAGGATTTTTGAAACTGCATTAAAATACAGCAGAGCATCAAAGCCACTTTTTGTAGGTTTGTTACAAAGTGGGGAAGAGTTACGTCAACCTCTTGGAAAGCACTGCTGCTTTCTTGCAAACAGAAGACAAGTTGGCTTGTTTAAAAGTATAACAAAACCCTAGGTGTCCACATAGGATGTGTCACTTCCAAGGGTGTATGCTCACAAAAATTCAAACAAAACCGAAATATACTCCAACAGGAAAAGGGATGTGTAATGCCTTCTATGTATTTAATTCTTAAATACCAAATACGTGAGTGTTCAGGACCCCTGCAGATACCAAACACAGAAAGCATGAAAATGCACATGAAAAAAGACGGGGCAGCGGTACTAAGAAGGCCCCTGGCCTTCTCCACCAAGAAGCCAGGGCGGCGGCACTATGCAGGCTCCAAGCCTAATGTGCGGGTTCAGAAAGTCGCTAAGCTGTACAGCACTGTCATGGCGGGGGAGGCTGAGGAAAAAGCCCAGACCGGGGGCGCTGCATGCAGTTGAGGAGGGGGCCACACATCACAAAGTCCCAAGCCACGGCTGGCGCGTCCTCCGCTTATTCGCACTAGCGACAGCCCAGCCGGAGCACAGGAGGGGTGCAGTCGTACCGGGCACCGGTGGGGACAGGCGCCGCAGGAACCGGACCGAGTCAGGGCTTTTCTTCCCTTCGCCCCCTACCCCGGACGCCGCCGGCCCGGGGCTCGCCCC